>CAIGRM010251835.1:0-11700 GCA_903798335.1 Fraxinus albicans
AGCTTGAGACGTGTTACTTGGCTAATTTGTGGCCAAGTAGCTCAAGCCATATTGCTACCATGAGTTCGTGCGTGTTACTTGGCGAATTTGTGGCCAAGTAGCTCGAGCTATGTTGCTGTAAGGAGCTCGAGGCGTGTTACTTGGCTGATTTGTGGCCAAGTAGCTTGACCCATGTTGCTGTAAGGAGCTCAAAGCGTGTTATTTTGCGAATTTGTGGCCACGTAGCTCGAGCCATGTGTCTGTAATGAGCTCGAGGCGTGTTACTTGACTGATTTGTGGCCAAATAGCTCGAGTTATGTTGCTACCACGAGCTCATCCGTTTTACTTAGCGTGGCCAAGTAGCTCGAGCCATGTTGCTGTAAGGAGCTCCAGGCATGTTACTTGGCTGATCTGTAGCCAAGTAGCTCGAGCCATGTTGCTGTAAGGAGCTCAAGGCGAGGTACTTGGCTGATTTGTAGTCAAGTAGCTCGAGCCATGCTGCTGTAAGGAGCTCAAGACGTGTTACTTGGCTAATTTATGGCCAAGTAGCTCGAGTCACGTTGTTACCATGAGCTCGTGCATATTACTTGGNTAGCTCGAGCCATGTGTCTGTAATGAGCTCGAAGCATGTTACTGGGCTGATTTGTGTCTAAGTAGCTCGAGCCATGTGTCTGTAATGAGCTCGAGGCGTGTTACTTGGCTGATTCATGGCCAAGTTGCTCGAGCTATGTTGCTGTAAGGAGCTCGAGACGTGTTACTTAGCTGATTTGTGGCCCGTAGCAAGAGCCATGTGTCTGTAATGAGCTTAAGGTATGTTACTTGGCTGATTTGTGGCCAAGCCAAGTAGCTCGAGCCATGTTGCTATAAGGAGCTCGAGGCGTGTTACTTGGCTGATTTGTAGTCAAGTAGCTAGAGCCATGTTGTTGTAAGGAGCTCGAGACGTGTTACTTGGCTGATTTATGGCCAAGTAGCTCGAGCTGTGTTACTTGGCTGATTTGTGGCCAAGTAGCTCAAGCCATGTATCTGTAATGAGCTCGAGGTGCTGATTTGTGGCGAAGAGCTCGAGCCGTGTGTCTTAATGAGCTCGAGGCGTGTTATTGGGCTGATTTGTGGTAAGTAGCTCGAGCCATGTGCCTGTAATGAGCTCGAGGCGTGTTACTTAGCTGATTCGTGGCCAAGTTGCTCTAGCCATGTTGCTGTAAAGAGCTCGATGCGTGTTACTTAGCTGATTTGTAGCAAGTAGCTGGAGCCATGTGTCTGTAATGAGCTTGAGGCATGTTTCTTGGCTGATTTGTGGCCAAGTAGCAAAGTAGCTCGAGCCATGTTGCTGTAAGGAGCTCAAGGCTTGTTACTTGGCTGATTTGTAGTCAAGTAGCTCGAGCCATGTTCATGTAAGGAGCTCGAGATGTGTTACTTGGCTGATTTATGGCCATGTAGCTCGAGTCACATTGTTACCATGAGCTCGTTCATGTTACTTGGTTGATTTGTGGCCAAGTAGCTCGAGCTGTGTTGCTGTAAGGAGCTTGAGGCGTGTTACTTGGCTGATTTGTGGCCAAATAGCTTGAACATGTATCTATAATGAGCTCGAGGTGCTGATTTGTGGCCAAGTAGCTCGAGCCATGTTGCTGTAAGGAGCTCGAGGTGTGTTACTTAGTTGTTTTGTAGTCAAGTAGCTCCAGCCATGTGTCTATAATGAGCTCAAGGCACTTATTTGTGACCAAGTAGCTCGAGCCATGTGTCTGTAATGAGCTCGATGCGTATTACTTGGCTTATTTGTGGCCAAATAGCTCGAGTCATGTTGCTGTAAGAAGCTCGAGGCGTGTTACTTGGCTAATTTGTGACCAAGTAGCTCAAGCCTTGTGGCTGTAATGAAAGGATTGATCTCGACCTGGGTGCGATGGCGGAGTGAACAATTTTGTTGTTTTTATAGGTCGACCTCGAGCCTGGTCCCATGCATTATCGGTGCTCTCGGTACAACTTGCCGTAATACTTAAGTTTATTAAAATAATGAAGGTTGCATGGCATATAGGCTATAACTGAAAGAGTAAAATATTAAAGGGTATTCAAACCCAAACAAGAAACGAAAGATAGAAACTAGAACTAAGTGCGAATTGAAAAATACTCCAAACCCTAGGCACTTGGTTGCATAGCTAGTTATTTTGAGATAAATCTTTAAGTTGTTAGCATCTCGTGGCAAAAACTAAGCGTGAATTGAGGAAGCCCTTATGCCATAGGGGTCTGGTTGCTTAATCAGTTACTTGTAATAATCTTTTAAGTTATCAGCGTTCCATGGCCTCAGAAGTGGTCTTCTGGAGGTACCCATCAAGCTGTATGCCCCGCCATTCAATTTTCGTATAACCTCAAAAGGCCCTTTCCAAACTGGTCCTAGTTTCCCTGGGGGGTGTCCACCAGTTGCCGCCCTCCTTAGGACCAAATTGCCAACTCTGAACTTTTCTTGTCTTGACCTTGGTGTTGAAATACCTTGTTGTTTTGCTTTGATAACTGGCGGCCCTCAGCGAGGCTTGTTCACATACTTCCTCCAGCAGATCAAGGTGTTCGATAGTTTATTCCTCAACTTTGGGTTCAATCGTCCTGTGTGTAGGGAGAACGACCTCAACTGGTATTGTGGCTTCTGTTCCAAAAGCTAACATGAAAGGAGTCTGGGCAGTTGCAGTCTTATGCGAGGTCTTGTATGTCCAAAGTATGGCAAACAACTTTTCAGGCCAACTCTCCTTAGCGTCACCAATCCTTGTTCAAAGGTCTTGTAATATAATCCGGTTAGTAATTTCTGCAAGATCGTTACTATGAGGGTGTGAGACCGGTGTCAGGCGATGGCCAATCCCGAGGTTCAAACAAAAGTTTCTGAATTGTGAATTATCAAATTACCTCCTAGTCCGTTATCAGCACCTTTGGTATCCCGAACCTACACACAATAGACTTCTATACGAATGATCTAAGCTTTGGTTCTGAGAATTATCAAATTACCTCCCGTAGTCCGTTATCAGCACCTTTGGTATCCCGAACCTACACACAATAGACTTCCATACGAATGATCTAAGCTTTGGTTCTGAAATTGTTGCCAAGGGCTCAGCTTCTACCCACTTAGTAAAGTACTCCACCACTACGGCAAAGAATTTTACTTGACCTTTTACCAAAGGAAAGGGCCCAACGATGTCCATTCCACATTGCTCAAGAGGTGCATTATAAGGGATGAAAGCTAGTTCTTTAGGGAGATTGTGTATCGTATTGCCAAACCTCTGGCACTTGTCACACTTCTTTACATAGTCTAACGCATCCTTCTTCATGTTTGGCCAATAATAGCCGTATCTGATAAGCCTATAAGCTAGTGCGCTAGCTCCTTGACGATTTCCGCTATACCTTTGTGACCTTCTACTAAAGCTTGAAGGGACTCAGAGAGCTTGAGACATCTTAGGTAAGGTAGAGTAAAATTTCTGCGAAACAAGACTCATTCGATAATGCAATACCTTGAAGCTCTAGTCCTGATGCCTCTCGCTTCCCGAGGTTCCGGAGGTAGGTTCCCACTAGTTAAATACTCCAATATTGGATCCATCCAAGAAGGCTCATGGTCGATGTCCATGATACTTGGCTTTTGATTTATGCTAGGCTCTGTTACCATCTTGACGTGCACTGTTCTGTCTAATCCATCTATCCCATAAACATAAGTCTAGATAGAGCATGGGCCTTTGCATTGTCAGTTCTAGCGATTTTGATGATTTCACAACTCTTACATCGTTTCGGAAGGTCATGCACCTTTAGGCAATACAGGCTCATTTTTTCATCTTTCCTCTCGAAAGTGCCCTCGATTGGGCCAACCACAAGTTGTGAGTCGCTGAAAACTTTGATATGCTCAATTTGAAAGTTGTTCACCAGTTCTAGAGCTAGGATGGCAGCCTCATACTCCGCTTTATTGTTGGTGGCTCCAAATTCAAATCTGAACGCACATTGGATCTCGATGATTTTGTCTGGGTTAGTGACTATAATTCCAGCGCCTGATCCCGAGCTATTCGATGCTCCATCCACGAAGATTTCCTAAATTTCCAAGGTCTTGGTCTGGCTAATGTCCAGTTGCCCCGAGACCTAGGGATAAGTTCTACGATGAAGTCTGCTAAGGTATGTGCCTTAATAGTAGGATGTAGCTTAAACTCTATATCAAACTAGCCTAGTTCAACTGCCCATTTTAGTAGTCTTCCCATCCGGCTTCTGAAGTATATGTCTAAGTGGTTGATTGGTGAGCACAATGATTAAATGAGACTGGAAATATTAACGTAGCTTCCTGGTAGCTATGACCAACACAAGTGCAAGTAGTTCAGCCAATGTGTACTGAGTCTCTGCGTCGATAAACACTTTACTAACTTAGTAAATAGGTCGCTGAACATTCCCTACCTCCTTCACCAACACTCCACTTGCATTTTCCTAAACGGCTAAATACAATAGCAACGTATCACCAGGTTTTGGATTGGTGAGGACTGGGGGTGTTAATAGTCTTTGTTTTAGCTCTTGAAAGGCTACATTGCATTCCTCGTCCCAATCAAAGTTTCGGTTACCCCTCAGGATTTTGAAAAGGGGAGACACCTGTCAGACGCTCGAGAAATGAACCTGTTCAACGTTGCTACTCAACCTGCCAATTTTTTAATGTCCTTCTTGCATGTTGGTGCTTCCATGGATATCAAGGCTTGGATCTTGTCTGGGTTGGCCTCTATTCCTCTATGAGTGATCATGAACCTCAAAAACTTGTCTGGGTTTGCCTCTTTCCAAGTGAATACATTAATGTTGCGGGCTAGACAGCCAACAAGCTGGGCCCTGGTTGTAGGATTAAGATCTCGACCAATAGTGATTTTTCTTCCAGGCTCAAGCTCGAGCTCGTCCATCTCTTCCATCGGGACAAGCCTCCTACGATGCTTGAGGTCAGGCCTGACCTCATAAAGTTGCATGACGTCAGTCTTGATCTCACGAACGCTGGTAACATAGCACTATCTGGCTACTGTTTAACTCCTTCGGACTACTCCGACCCCATTACTAGTAGGAAACTTCACTGCCAAGTGGAAAGTTGAGAAAA
The DNA here is from genome assembly GCA_903798335.1 of Fraxinus albicans. Lineage (NCBI taxonomy): Eukaryota > Viridiplantae > Streptophyta > Magnoliopsida > Lamiales > Oleaceae > Fraxinus > Fraxinus albicans. The sequence continues at coordinate 5,057 of CAIGRM010251835.1, forward strand.
TAGCTTTGATTCTGTTTAGCAATGGCCTTCCAAGTATAGCGTTGTAGGCCATAAGAGCACTAACCACTTGGAATGTTGTGATATATGTGACCTGATTTCCTTCTAATCCCAATGTGAGAGGTAACCCAACAATGTCCTCCGGAATGACGACACTACCTCCGAACCCCTGAAGGAGATTTTTACCGACTTGAGCTGCTCACCTAATATACCCATCCGAAAGAAAGCCTTATGGACAGTACATTAACTGCGCTCCCATTGTCCACCAGAATTCTTCTTACTTCAAATTTAGCAATGATCGTCGATATGACCAAGGCATCATCATGAGGAGAAGATACGCGTTCCAGGTCTTTTGACCGGAAGGTAATGTCTCCCACATCACCAAGGTCCAAGCTTGAGACCGAGTGATAGTGCCTAGCGTACTGCTTACGCCCGCTGTTGGAGTCTTTCCCTGGGCCGATCCTCCAATAATGATATTGATAGTGCATGATGTTACTAGTTTATCACCCCCATCGTTAGGAGCCTTACTGCTATTTTGGTTGTTTCACTGGCTCTTATCTTGACTGACGTATGTGCCCAGGAAGCCCCACTTAATGAGAGCCTCGATCTCCCGCTTTGGAGCGAAGCAACCTTCTGTCGTGTGTCCATGATCTCTAGAAAGTCACAATACTTGCTTTTATCACGGGTCTCTGGTAGAGCCCTTAGTCTCTGAGGCCACTTCAACTCCTTCAGGTCTTTGATTTCCATCAAAATGTTAGACCTCGTTGTGTTCAAGCGAGTGAAGGGTGTTGGAGGATAGTCTTGCCTAGCTTGTTCCGGAAGGGATCCGGGTGTGGGTTGGACTTATGTGGCCTCTTAAGGTCGGTCTTTTTCAATGGTACGGTACCCCTTTTTGGAAACATTGTCTCCTCCATATTGATGTATTTCTCAGCTCGGGTAAATAGGTCGGTTTTAGACTTTGGGAGGGTCTTCAACAGTGATATCTTGAAAGTTTTACATCTTACAGCGTACATTAGGATAGAGACTGCAACTGTGATATGTAGATAGGGGATCATAAGTCTCTCCTTATCAAACTTTGCCATGACATTCCGAAGTGTCTCGCTGGGTCCCTGACACATTTACATGAGTGACGCAGCCGTTTTCCTAATGCGCTTACTACTTGCAAAGATCGTGGAGAACTTGTCTGCTAGGTCCGAAAAGGAAGATATGGAGTTGGGTTCCAGTGTGGAGAACTAATCTGTGTATATGTTGAGATGGTTGATAGGGTCAGTCGTCCCATCATACTCCTTCACCCGAGGGTACTTAAACAGATCCGATAGGGGATATGATAACACTTTAGGGGTAAAAGGTGTGTTAGGGGTGAATCATGTTACTGCCTGAGACCTTTGAAGCATTTCGGCTGTGATTCCCTCTTGGATGATCCGTTCAAGATCAACCGAGTCTATAGTAACTGATCTTGAACCAACGGGGATATGCTGTGCGCCCGAAACTCGGATGTCACCGTGGCTTGGGCCCGTGGCTAGATCCTTAACCATGAGACCACTCTGTGGGAAGGTACTGGGGTGTGTTTCTCTGATGTAGCAGTTGAGTAAGCGTGGCTACCTGCTGGCGGAGTTCTTCCAATGCTTCAGGAGCGACTGTCGCCGACAGGTGAGGTAGTTCTCCTAATGATATCTCCTGGGGACAAGGATGGTCTCCGATGGGGGGTTGGGTAGGAGCGGATGAGGTTGCTGGAAGATGTCTTGAACGTGTGTTAACCACAGCTTCTGGCAGCATTTCCCACAGACGGGGCCAATGATGCTGCCAAAAATTGTACCTGGTCAATTTCGAGCTTGACGAATGACAATGAGTACGAATGTGATCATTCGGTACCTGAAACATAGGCGTCGAAGAGTGTCATCGTCGCCCCTCCGATACTTAAGTCAGAGAGAGAAGGGAGAGAAAATATATGTATGTAAAAACGTACCTGAGTAATGAGGATAGGTTGTGTACTTATAATGTGAGAGATTGAGTCCTAAAAGGCTCAATCACCTATGGAACATGTCCTTGTCATATAAGGTGTTTTTACAATTGGATTTGTAATAGGTTGGGAGGTTTACATTTTGGTAGGTTTAGTGCCCCTAGGAAATGTGTCTAAAGGATGGGCGGGCCAAGACAATACCCGACCTCAAGACAAGGCCCGAACTCAAGGAAGACAAATTAGGTTGGGTTGAGGTCGAGCTATTGGGCTCGATCTCAAGACAAGGCTCAACCTCAACATAAGCCCAATTAGGCTGGCTAAGGTCGAGCCCAACTGGTCTAGTTCGGGCACTAAATATTTTGGGCATATTACTAGGGTTGGACAAACCTCCATGACCGAATTGGACCTAAACCGAACTGAATTGAACCGATCAATTTTCCTTAAATTAAATACCAAATGGTATCTTAATCAAGAACCAACGGGTTTAGAACCGAGAATCGAATAAGAACTGAATCTTTCTAGTTTTTTAAATTTTTTTTTTATCTTAAATAAGTCAAATTATTTTATTATTCTACATGAATTTGCTAACTAATTAATTTAGCTCAAACCTAAAATATGATTTTACTATTTTCAATTTTCAGCCTAACCCAACTTAATCAAATTGACTTAAATTGTACCCAAATCTTTTATTCCACCGTAGTATCGTTTCTATCGTTCTATTGTTATGAACTCGCTATCTTCCTCTTTTTGTGATTTTAATAGTTTTATCTATGAAGAAATCAATAAAGAAATGTGCAGAAGATATCACTAGATTGGATACATTATTTTGTGAGAGTTAAGATTGAACATGTTACAGTCGAATTAATACAACATTGTTGTAAATACAAAAAAATTAATTATTGTAAGGAACCTGGGAACTGAATAGAACCAAATGGAACCGAACCCAAACGGGTCCATATTTAAATTGTACCCGACGATTCCACTTATTAAATACCCGAAAATTTTGATCATTTCTCTTCAGAACAGAACTGAACCGGATCATGTTCACCCTAAATTAAACCCCATTAATCTCCATTTATCCTTCTCTAATTACCAATTCTCTCTTATATACATATGTAGTTCAACTTGCATTATACCGACCTGTCTTAAAACAATGCCCCCGTGATCAAATGGTCTTTAATTTCAACAATGCGAGTTGTGGGCCCCGTCGATCTTGTCCTCTCTTTCGTTTTCTCATCTTTCTTTTTCTTCTCCAATTCGCTAATGTCACTTGCATTTGACACTTTAATCGTGTATGTCAGATCAATTGAGGAATCCCAGCCATTTTCTTTAATCTTCGCCGTCCATTTTAACTCTTCTCCAAATCCTTGGAATCCTTGATCTCTGCCGTCCATTTATACTCGTATCAAGAACAAGGCCCTTGACTACCGTTGGATGCAACAAAGTGTTTTGAGAGGTGTGCGGTTGACGGAGATCCGAGCTTGGATTTGGCGATAAGTTTGAATGTTGTCGTGGCGATTGACTGCAATTTTGGGATGTTTGGGAGGTCGTGTCTATTTTGGAAAGTGTCGGAGATGTCATGGGTGGAAAATTAAGTTTTAAAAGTTTGAGATTGTGGGTTGTATATATAAAAAAATTGGGTATAATTTGTAAAACAATAAAAATTCTGGATACTAAAATTCTAATTATTACTTTTAAATTTTGACATTTTTACTGTTTTTAATGGAAAATTTGACGGTAGGGGGTTTTCGCACAAAATGTTTCAAATATGGGGTTTTCTGCAATTTTCAATGGCTATGGGGTATATCGAAAATGAAAACGTTTATAGAGGTATTTTCTGCTATTAATCCCTTCTAAAAATACCTAAACTAGGCCATTAATACACTGCCAAAGCCTGTACTTTGAAAAAAAATTAATAATCATACACTAAAACTCCCAAACATATCCTAACACCTTGTTTGATACCAATTCTTTTAAAAAAATATTTTTCCCTCTCTTATTTTTCATGCACACATTTTTCAATAAAATAATATTAAACATAAATTCAAAATTTGTCCTTATTTTTTTACCACATATTTTTCATCAAATCAGTATTTAAAATACATTTTTGTGAGAATAATGTGCATCAAACATGGTGCAAATTAGGTTTTCTAATTTCAAGAAAAATAAAAATCAAAGAGTGTCATTGTAATAGTGGAATATTTGGTGAGTGTCTTTGAAATTTACTCATATTTTTCGTTGCAGTAATATCAAATCAAATTAGTGTCTTTTCTTGTTCCCTTCGTACTCTGCAAAGTCCCTTCTTTCCAAATTCCCACATTGCAATCACACTCTGGTTCTTCACAAATAAAGGGATTGCTTCGATCAACTGTGTTGATTCATCACTGCGTAAAGGTTGGTGGGTTTCTCTTATTATGCAACCTTGAGGGGTTGCTCAATTGGTCAGACGTTTGGTTTGTTCCTCAAGGGTCACCTATTCGAGTGTCCTCGGGGCTACTAAGGTAAGTATCCCATAGTAAAACTTCAGGGTCCCATGGATTAGTCGAGGTGAACACAAGTTGGCCTATACATCCACTGTTATTAAAAAAAATATTGGTCTTTAACAGACAATCATGCAATTTTTTGTATTATAGTTAAAAAATATTTTATTTCTTTTCTTCAATCGAGCCAATCATGGTATTTTTCAATTAAGATTTGAGTCTCTCCGTCAAGGTTGATTTTATTGTCCTCTGCAAAACACTTTCCTGAATGTAAACCCAACTGTTCGTTCGTTCTATAATTTCAATTTGTGCGCATTTTCTCATCAAAATGTGTTTTGTTTGGTTCATCAATGCACTTTTATTATTAGTTCGTTTAAAAAGATTTTTCATTTGTCTTTCTTTTAATTGAATTAATTGTAGGATTAAGTGATTCTAGGTTGTTTTTCTGTAGATGTATGCTCCATTGTTTCTATTGTTGCTATGTTTAATCTGTTGAAGTGGGAATTAACATATTTGTTTTGATGTATCTTCTCCCCCAACTCTCGCCTCATTTTCCATAAGTATCTTTTTTATGAGTCTTATAAACGCTTCTTAGTTTATTGTAATTAGTGACTTCTACAACAAGGACAATGGCTTCTAAGGGAGGCGAAAAAGACATGGTTATCACTCAAATTGGCGTTGGTGGGTTTGAAGATTTTGTCACTTGTTTGGAGGTGCCGATTGAAGACTTCCTCAACCCCATCTGAATCATATCCAAATTACGTGGTCGATACTGAGAGTGTACTGTCCAGATAAAGCACGACTATTTACTACAGAACTGCAAATGATGATATTGAAGAACCTGTCCCATTTGATTTGTTGGACGCCAATGATCCATGGATTCGTACTACTGATTTTACACCTAGTAGGGACAATTCGTAGCTGTAACATTTACCTAATTTCAGTTCAACCCTGCGACGATCCAAGCTTCAACAATGTTTTTGTACATCTTCAAGAACATAAGGTACCAGTTCTAAACAACAACCCTGAGCTTAGGGAAGTGATCGGGGAAGTCGATGATCTTGCCTTTGTAGCTGATCGGGGTCAATCTCTAATAAATACTATCGCTAAAGTTTTCCCCGAGGCACATCATGGGTACTGCATGTACCATATACAGGGTAATTTGAAGACTAGATATCGAGGCCAAGGCATCGTTGGATTGTTTATGAGAGCGGCCAAAGTTTTACCTGCACTACCAGGGGCAATCTATATGTTTCGTACTTACGCATGATCCCCTTCGACTTCGAGTGTGATCTGGTGAAAACGTGCACTGTGTGCTCGAAACATATCCGGCCCCGCAGATATGTGTTGAAGACATCAAGATCGTCGATAATCTCCAGACGAAAAAGGTTGATCACAATCTTCCTGTGGTGACATCTCAACATGCTCTCAAGGATATAGACCAGGCCGAGCTTCGGTCTGTCTAACATATGGTCACACCCCCTGATCGTGTCTATTAGCTATGGCAGAAGCACCGTCCCATGTCCCTGGAAGTAAGCATCGTACAACCTGCTACTTCTTTGAGTATCAGAACGAGCTGCATCATCACCCGTGATCAGGATAGCTCGAACATAGAGAAACTGACAACTTTGCCCCCCGAGGTTGAAGTGGAGGACATCGTCGTCGACTGGACTCAACAACTGACACAGTAGTGCATTGATGATTTGCCCCAAGAACTGCACAGCTTGACTCATACAGGGGCCAAAGAAAGGACATGTTAGCATGTCTGCATGTTGCTCATCCAGTAGCTCCAACACGTCGGTGTAACTACCAAGACTACCGTTCTAGGTACGACATCTGTCTCAAAGTTGAATTCAAGTGGTACTCCATGCTGCAAAAATTTAAATATTAGCACATCGAACATAAGATAATGGAATACATCATAATCTCAGAAAATTAAGTGAACCGAATTGCAACAACTGCACGGAAGAAAGAATTTTAAATTAAAAAATAAAAGAAATAAAGACTTTGCTAATTTTGTTAATAATAATATTTCATTTTGGTAATTATCAATTTAAATTTCTTCATTTAATTATATATATTAAAAAAATTAAACAAAGGGAAAATTATTAAAAGGAAGTAAAGGATATAAATATTATTTAATTAAATTAGAAAAAATTAAAGATTTGTTTACAAAGAATATTTCATTAAAGAATTTTAAATTAAAA
>CAIGRM010251838.1:0-10169 GCA_903798335.1 Fraxinus albicans
TTTAAAAAAAATCTATTTTTTAACCACACATTTTTCCAAAAATTCACTATTTCAAAACATATTTTTCCCAAAAATCGATGTCCAACAAGGGCTAGATGTAATATTTATATACTAAGATCCAAAGTTGTAAACCTAATCTGCAATAAATTTTAGTCTCCTTAGAACTACTTTCTAAAGAAAATATTTATTGTTGGAACCCAAAATTCGTCCTTATTGACGCAAGGTATTGTAAATTGTCGATGCATTAAATAAGAAATAGTCAAAAATAGGGTATTGTACTAATTAATTAACGGGGAATAATAAGATAAAAATATAAATGACGATATCTGGTTGAACATTTTCTTGTGATCCCACAATCTTCTATTGCAGCATTCAACCATCATATGCACTTCTATTTATGAAAGTTATATATATAGAAATAAAGATTATTTTGGCAATTTAATAATTTTAAAAAATTGTTTTATATTATCTAGTTTTCCAAAACTTACTACTTATCAAGGACCGAATGAGATATGTAATTATAATTATCTTTTACTCATTAAAGTGGATACTAACCTTGTCGAAGCATAGCAACTTGTTCAAGATATGAAATTTGTGAGTATTTCAAGAACACGAGAGTTCTTGTAGGGTCGAAATTAATGGAGTTGGTACGATGGCTAAGAAATGCAAGCAAGCGATTGACAAGGACAAGTTTATTATCCAAAACTTCATATATTATGACGTGACTTATTCATGAAGTTCAAAAAGTTTTGAGCAGTTACTTTACAGTTTTTTGGGTTTTCAGGGACCTAAGGAAACAATTTTTGACCTAGAAAATGACTAGATTTAAATTTTAGAAGTTGCAAAACGGGCATTTTTGGACTTTTGGCAATTTCTAGGCTATATGTATCATTTGCATGTAACACAAGCCTATTCACACGACAAATTTTGTTGGTTGTACTACGTTTTATTTAACCTAGAAAACTTCAATTTTTACTTATTCTTACACTTATGTTTTCAGTTTTTTCGTTGCAGACTTGTCTTCAACTTTCTATTAGTTAACAAACATATCCTTGATGACCGTTTTCCTTATCAGGGAGTAAAACGGTATTATTTGTCCATCATATTTTTAAATAAGCAATAACATATAATATAAAAGTTAGATAAAATATTTTACACGGATTGATGACAATTTGTGTTAATTAATTAAAGATTAAAAATAAAAATGCAACGAAAGAAAGTCGAGGGACCTAAATACGACAATGAACAAAGATCGATGACCTTCATTATAATAGAAATGTGGTTCAACTAACAAAAATTACGGTGTATCTTAATCAATTAAATGATATGCACAATTTGTCTTACCTAAGCTGACTGAAGTCGATGGATGCCTATTTCATTTCCTTCAAACTCAATAAATATGAGTGTGACAAATAAGCCAATCAATATAATTCCTTATTAATACACTGTCCACTGCCTTTTGTAGTCCACAACTCCACTAATCAATACTTTTTTGTGGGGTTAAATTGCTTTAAATATCTTCTATATATATTAAGGCGATTTAATAGAAATGGAAAAAAAATCTTTCTTTCTGAATCATATGATTTTAGCTTACTAAACATGTGGAGCTAAAAGAAATTTTGAGTGTGATCAAGAATTCTGAAATAGGGTTGGCTATTCAACTATAAGATTGAAGAAATTGGAGTTAAAAATGAATAGAATTAACCATCATATTCGATATAAAATTACTTATTCACGCTTTTAAGGGTTTTAGCAATTCATGATCACTATAATCTTTAACTCGAGTTAGATTGTGAGTCTACTTGAAAATCACACAAGTTATTTATGGTTTGTGCTTGATGTGAACCAATTTTTCTATCGAATTTAGATAGTGATTAGTCTCCAATTTTCTTGATGTTGGGGACTTTGAAATAGTGATTTGATTTTTTTTAGAATTTTGTTCGGATAAATGATTGGTCAACGTGACTTGATCAAATATATGCGATAGAAACTTTTATTGCATGGAACTGAGTCGACACGTGTATAATGTCAAACTAAACCAGTTAATTAATTTCATGATGTTGCTTCTTCATTGTAATTCTCTACTTCTAATTATCCACTCACTCATAATGCTTCATTTCTCGATCTAGGGTATTAGCATCACTTTGCCTAAAATGTATAGTTAATGGCACAAATGCATTCCACCCTATTCCATCCAAAATCAAGTCCAAGAATCCATCCTAAACCCAGTTCGCTGAGCCATCTTCGTTTCAAGCATGTTCTTTCATTATTGCTATCACTTCGATCAAAAGTTATAGCGGATGACAAAAATACAATTCATCCAATTGCACCCTGAATCAAGCCCGAGAATCAACATCAAGTTCAGTCCATTGGACCCATTCCCCTTTTAAGCATGCTCCCGCATTATTTTCTTTCACCGTACACCTTTAATTCTGAGATTCACTCGAAAACACACCAAAGCCACTAGAAATCCAACTTGAAATGCCCGAAATCCGGGTCAAAAGTATAAGAAATAGGTGTAAATTTTACATTTATTATCACAGTCAAACACTAAAACTAAGCCAGCTCACTTGACACCCTAATTCATACAAACAAATGTGAAATGTGTACAATAGAAACTTTTCACAATCTTTACTTAAATTTAGCCTAGAAAATGCTTAAAACTTAAAACTGGATTACCAAAATTTAAGCACAAGATAACAAGTGTTGCAAATGAATTTCACGCGGTTTGTGAAGATGAAAGAGAAGGAAAAGCACACTGAACACAGCTGACTTTTGCAAGCATAAGAGTAAATGCTAATTGCTGTCTACTTTTGACTCTATGGAGAGAGATGCCCCTTTTTACCCTCAATTTTCGATGAATTGGTCAATGTATATACAACATCGTTGTCTCCTCTATACATTCTACGTAGATAAAGCCGGTACCCTGAGTTAGACGCCAGTCTCTATGCTTATTTTTCTACTCACCAGTCACCAGATCTCCTTCAGAAACTAGAGAGAAAAAGTTGGGCTTTGTATCCGAAAAAAGTCTCCACTGAAGGACTGATTTGAAAAAAATTTCAATATGGGTAGACCACCTTGCTGTGATAAAATTGGTGTGAAGAAAGGGCCATGGACTCCGGAAGAAGATATCATCTTGGTTACTTACATTCAAGAACATGGACCTGGGAATTGGAGGGCAGTTCCTTCTAACACTGGTAATTTTTTGTCTAAAATTGTTATCATTTGATTTTCTTTATTATTATTTTTTTTTTTTTGGTTTTTGGTTGTTAGGATCAGTAATGAGGTTCATTGAATATACTGCGGCTCCATCACCGTAGTCTTGAATGCACATAACACGTTTAGATCAGTCTTTTTTTTTTTTTGTGTCGATTAATTTGTCATTTACAGTTTATTCTTTGTTGGTTTTCGATGATCAGGTTTGCTTAGATGCAGTAAGAGTTGCAGGCTCAGATGGACTAATTACCTCCGTCCGGGGATCAAGCGGGGTAACTTCACTGAACATGAGGAGAAGATGATTATCCACCTCCAAGATCTTCTTGGAAATCGGTATGATATTATTTCACTCGCGCGCACAAATTAGGTCACGAAAGATCTTATGTTTCTTTAATTAGGGTTAGAACAATTATATAATTCAAGAAAGGAAAGAAAAAAAAAAAGCCCAAGTGTTTATTCAATTTTCTGTCATGAATCACCTCATATGAAGTTATGATAAATATTTTAAATCCCAGGACTTTTAAGAACTTAAATTTTTGGAGATAGGACAAATTAATTTATTCATTTAGATTTTATCTTTGAGATCATGGAAATAATTCGTTTGTTGTGTTGTGTTTGTTTGGGTGCAGATGGGCTGCCATAGCTTCTTATCTTCCTGAGAGAACTGACAATGATATTAAGAATTACTGGAACACTCACTTGAAAAAGAAACTCAACAAGCTTCAACAAGGTGAAGATGCTAATAACCAAGAAAGGCACTCAGTTTCTGAATCAATCTCTAAAGGACAGTGGGAGAAGAGGCTTCAAACTGACATTCATATGGCAAAACAAGCTTTGTGTGAGGCTCTATCCCTTTATAAATCCAACAATAATTTGCCTGATTCAGAGCCTTCTCCAATCCAAACATCTACATATGCATCCAGTACAGAAAATATTGCTCGTTTACTCAAAGACTGGATGAAAAAATCTCCCAAGTCATCTCAAACAGGATCAGGAAGTACTCAAAATTCCTTCAACAACCCTTCAGTTGGAACCAGTTCTAGTCCTAGTGAAGGAACGCTGAGTGCAACAACCCCAGAGGGATTTGATTCGCTGTTTAGCTTCAATTCCGATGAGTCGGACGAGGCTGCTGCGAATTTCACATCTGAAGATGGGGTTTTCCAGGATGAAAATCAGCCAAATTTGAACAATCAAATGCCTCTTTCTTTGCTGGAGAAATGGCTTTTTGATGAGTAGCTACTCAAGGAGAGGAAGAACTAGTGGACATGTTCTTGGGAGAAACTTTTAACTTGTTCTGAAGAAAAAATCTTCTTCGAAACAACTTAGCAGTTTTACTAACATTTTCACTTTTCACCATGAAAGCCTAAGCACAAAAAAATCACTTCCATATATATATATATATAGAAGGAGAGTAAGTGTAAATTTAATGCAGTGTGTTTGGCTATGTACCAGATAGGAATAAATCCCAGTGGAACCAACTGTTTGTACTTTGTGCACTATTTGGGGTGTGTACTACTGAGAAACAACAATTAGGGTAATTATTTTAGTTTTATGCTTCTCAGATTATGGAATTCCTCAAACAGAAAACTATACATATAATTTGATATTCCAAGTTTGAATTCTTAATTTATGTTAGGTCCAAGTTGCATGGCATTTCATGGATTTCTGGAACAAGATCATCCATGGTAATTAGTGCATGATTGCACAAGCTTAAAAAACAAGTTTTTGAATAATAAGAGTAAGAGTACTTACATTTTTAAGACAATAGATAAGATAAAAATTATAAGAATGTGAAAAATTACTTTAAACGCATTCGAAATATATCCTTAATTTTTCTCATTTTCATTATGATAAAAGATTTAAATTCGTTTAATATTAATCGACCAAAAAGAATAGTATTTGTAATTCTTTTTTAACTACTCGATCTATACCATTTTGGCAATGCAGACCTTGGAAATTTCTTTTGATGAAAACATGAATTGATAGCAAGAACTTTTATGCACGTGGGGAATTTATAGTAGCAATAGATAAGGCAAAAGTTGGTTGAAGAATGTTATCATAATAAAGGTTCAGAAATATAGACTCCTTTGAGCCATTTTTTAGAATAAATTGAGTAAAAGGTGATTTTTTTTTTTTTTTGAAAAATATGTAGTTAAAAAGTGAGAAATTTTTTGTATTAGCGTGTAAAATTATTTTATTAAGAAAATATATAATTAAAATGAGTTTGTGGAAAATAAATTTTACAATATGCGGCTCAAATAAAGGCATAATGTATTAACTTGCTCATTTTTGAAAGGAGTATGGAATTGATTTTATGATTATAATAGACTAACTCTCTACTTTAATATGGAGATCAATGGCATATTTTCTTTGGCTCCTTTTTGATAGTAATTAAAAACTAAATTTTAACTTAAATCAAAATCAACAATTAATTTTAATTACATATTTAATATGATTCATAATTTTTCAATCACATATTTTATCAAATTTTATTAAAATTGATTAAAAATCTAATTATAATCCCGTCATGACTTGAAATTATAATTAATATCAATTCTTCATTACAAGTCAAAAAGAAGATTGCAACCATGGATTGCTTTGGGAAAATGTAAATGCGATATTAAATGTACATCACGTGAAGGGTTAGACATTTTTCTAAATTTACAACTAAGATCTAGGTTGATATTGACAATTTAAGGGTGTGCAATTTGACTCTTACTATCTTTATTTTTACGGGTTAGTTTTTAGGATAAAGCCCTGCGTACAGGGGCCTATAATAATAACTATAGAATTTTATTTCTTTATGTATTAGCCATTGAAAAAAATAAATTAATTAATATCCTTCCCTCGACTCTCTATCCCCGCCAATGAATAACATGACAAGAACAGTCCTCCTTTAGCTCCTTCCAAATGTTACATTGTAGAATATGATGGATTGAAAAAATAAAAAATTTAAAAGTCACTCGTTTAGACATTCAAAGGTAACAACCATTAATGATCATATGCATATGTAGCAGTAATGAGTTGAAGGCTGGCATTGGCTACAGAAGGTCACAATAGCCCATGTTAGATCCTAGAATGAAATAAATAAATAAATCTGGCTATCTTATTTCTCCAAACTTTTCTTCTAAATAATAGGTATAAAACATTAGTTGTCGATGAACTTGTATCAAAATTATAAGTAGATTAATGAACTTTTTTTTTAACTTTATACCGATTATTTATTTCTATTTAATTTGAAGCTAAGTCATTACGTCCACTCTCATTAATGAGAATTTCTTACGTTACTGTTAAAACTAACAAAAAGTTCACGTGACAATTTATGTGATAGAGATTACTTCAAATCGAGATACACATTCAGAAATAGTACCAAATTAATATACCGAGAAAGTTGGTGACTTGATTGGGGGCCATTAGACCTTTTTTCCCAATCGAATGACCTATCTTTTTACGTATATCGTTTCTAGTCCCTTGACTTTTTTTGCCCCATAGTTTTCCACAGCAATATTCCACCAGTTTTAACGGCCATGATGGTTGTTCTCTTTAATTTTATTAACCTAATTGGATGGAGTCACCATGCTAGTAATAAAATGAAAGTTTAGGGATTATTATACAAAATGAAAAAAAAAAAAAAAAAAAAAAAAAAAGGGAAAAATTAGTGTTCCTCCAGGAAAATTTGAAATTTCAGTATAAATTTTTCAGTGAGGAACTCATTTGACAGGGCCATGCATTTCAGCTAAAGTTGTGTATTTATATTAATCATGTGCTTGAAGTTTCAGAAATAAGCATATGCAGCAAGTTTGGCTTTGGTCCCATGAGGACCATGCTTCATCCGAATTGTGCTGTATTATTTTTGGTGGAGCCTTTCACTTATGATTAGCCTATTCTCCATGAGATTAATTATTGCTATTTTTCTTTTTAATCCTGAAATCAAAGTGACGAGCGCAAGGGTTGGAAGCAGTCGACTCAAAGACTTCACTAAATCAATCCTCTGCTAAACATAGTGACAAAATTCCCTGATGACAAAATTCGAGCAAGGTTGACGTAATATTTGCAGTAGAAATAATTAAGTACTGAAACAGAATACAGAGTTCTGTAGTTATCTTGAAGGGGAACAATCCAACACCAAGATTGTTCAGGAAAACAACCCATCATCTTCAGTTCTTCATACGTCAAGCTGTGCAGGATGTAGGAAAGCCGTGAGTTATTAAACAGGCTCTGGATGAGGAGTCAAGCATCGTGATCCTGTTATTGCTGCTGGAACTATTGTGACGTGCTAACCCGCACGTTGCCCTGCCTGCAGCCTGAAAGCAACTTGACTTGCTGCTTTGGCTTCCTGATTTCACAAACATGAGCTAAAACAGAAATAAGTAAATACTTCAAAAAACAGTATAACGATACAACATGAACAGAGAATAATCATGCACCGTCACATTGGTGGAATATCAGCTTTCTACCATATATATAAAAATCAGAATTGGGTGACCTACACCAATCTTTTAATCAATAAAAAGAAATATATCACCAGTCGTCGAACTTTTTTTTATTTATTTTTAACTTCGTAACTATCTTTTTTTTCATAACAGAGAATAACATCACAACACAGCAATGGCTGAAATTACTGTTCAGTAATTAACAATGTCCAGTAATTAATTTTGTAATGCATCTTGGTCCCATATCAAAACTCAGTCTATTTTTTGGAGAGGAGTTCATCATGTAAACTAATGGATAGCACATAAGAATGTTCTGTAAAAATATGCTCGTTCGTTTTGATAATTAAAATAACAGAAGATCAATATACCGTGTAACTTGTAAGCCAGCCAGCCACGCCAAAACCCCCAAAAAACAAAAAAAAAAATTATTAAAAAAAGAACACACACAGGCACAGACCAAGAAAAAATGGATGTTACTTTTTGCCCCCATTGATTTTCATAAATATATCATAGCCAGAAATCACAGGTCAGGCAAATCCAAAGAGAACCAACAATCGTCCAGTCCCCACTGTAAAGGTATAGTTTCAGACTTTTTAAGTTCAAACGACTTAAACTGGTGTGATTTAGTATATTAACTAGCTAATGTTCACAAAGATTACGCGTGGAAGTGATTTGTCACTCAAAAAAAAAACTTTTTTGCTTCACAAGGAGCCATAACAGATTAGAACAGGGGTACATTTAAAAAAGGTTTTTAAATGAAACAATGATCTCTTGAAAATGTGGGGTCAAAGATCAATAACACATATTTGGCAAAGCCGCATGGTGACGGAGATATGATGGTGCTGATTGGGTAAAACCACGGAATGTGACCGTGAAAAGGTTGATACTTTGGGAAGCAGCTGTGTTATTTGGAAAAAGAAGATGAGCACAACCCTTTGAGACATGTTAAAAAAATATATTTCATATACATTGTGGTATATTTGTTTTGTGGGTTCTGAAATCCATACCAATCATACCATGGTTAGTTGACTACCAACAGGAACTAATTATCTCATTATGCGATATCCCAGTTTGCATTTGCAAAACCATTTCCTTATTCAATATATTCATGGGGTGGGTACATCACTTCTTCAATGCCTGGAAGTACTGTGTTTTTGTTTCTTTTTTTCTTAGATATCCCAAACCATGTTCAGCATACCTTTTTTATTATTTGAAACGAAATATAAGAAACTTCCTCCAAAATTTCTATCAATTGAAAGCAAAATGTTTATATTGCAAACATTTAATAAATAAACAGTACATTAATTATTTTTGTACTCTCACCATATAAAGACACATGTTCTTGATCCGATACATGTATGCCAAGCTTAACTAATGGTTACATGAAAAGAAGGTAGTTAAAAGTCATCAACTACCATCTGTAGTACACAAGTTGAATGAGAATCAAATACGAATGATGCAAGTACCTAGATAATTGCATTTTGGCAGTCATTGGTATCTTTCATAGTTCTGGGATGGACCACTGGGTGTTACTCCAAGGAATCACTTATATGTGCCACAAGTATGAAGCGTAATCAATAGTGACCCAAAAGTTAGTATTGCTTGCCCTGCATCATTTATGCAAAATCAGTTGTTCATTTGGTTGCTGAGCCTACTCCAGAGGTACTACCAATTGTTCATTCACTGGCTGAGCCTACTTCAGAGGCTCCTGTCGAGGTGCCCTCCCCCTACCATTACTATAGCTGCTATTCCCAACCCCATAATTGAGGCACTCCCTGAGCCTACACAAATCAGTTCTCCATCAGTGGAAACATATACAGAGGATACTCAGTCATCACAGGGGTCAGGTTCTGCCTTACAGAGCTATAAAAAGACTATCTCCGGCCAAGCAGATGTTGATTGACCATTTCAAGAAGAGTATGGCCTGAAGGTCGAAGTTACCATGAAATGTATCGTTGAGGACTTGGTCCTGAAGCTCTTTGCCGAGGGACCATCGTCCCAACTTTCTAGGAGTCAGACTTCTACACCTTCACATAGTCCTTCTATCACAGCTCCTATCCAGGATAAGGTGAAAGCACATATACAGGATGACATAGATGGTATGGGTCTGGGAGATCGCGTGCAGAACATAGAGGCAGACGTACCTTTACACAGTGGTTCACCCGCACATGCAGTAGATTTGGCAACAACGAGCACCATAAGATTAGACGCGCCTGCATTTATCCCAACACATAGAAAGTCTATTCCACCTAGGCGGGAACCTTTTCCGGACGGGATCTTTCTCTAGTGAGTGAGCCTTATTATGAAGACTGCTACGATCCAAAAATGTATCAATCTAGACGCATGACCTGGTCGAAGACTTTGTCTTACTACTCGAAGATTTATCCTCGGGAGCATGGCCGGCCCTGAGAATCAAGAGGCCCTAGACGACTAATTATTACGAGGCCCTTCAACATAATCATTTTTTCATAAGTGTAGCATTTAAATATTTAAATAATTAATACTTTTATATTAAAAAGA
>CAIGRM010251873.1:0-13254 GCA_903798335.1 Fraxinus albicans
CAAGAAAAAGAAGTTCTGTCCTTTCATTATTTACTCCACGCGACACATCTTTTCTTGTGCACAAAACAATATACGGAGAATCCAAATTCTCAAGAATTTAACTTTACCGTTTACTCTTCTTTAGCTCTCACAAGAATGGTATGAAAGCCATCATCGGAAGGTGATACAAAAGATTTGCACAATTTGAGGTTGTGCACCTCCTAAGCAGAAAAGAGAAGAAGAGAATTAGAGAATTTAGATTTGCTGCCTCATTCATAAATCCTTACACATATATATAGCGTGAAGAAGGTTGTGCCCTCTTGCCTCACAGTAGAACAGCTGTCCAATTGGTTAAAACGGAATAACAAATAGAATGGAAATGCTAGTACTGATATTCCTTCAGCCACATGGGTGGCTTACGTGTCCTCTTGGCTGACATGGGTTCCTCTTCAATTGTTGGTGTGGCCAGGGTTCCGTATCATCTCCCAACCCTTCAGACTCGACATTCTCCTCAAAGCTGGAGCTTGATGTGTTTCCCATCATGCACATGTCTGGTTCAAAGAATGGCAATGGGTTCAATGATTGGATGATTGTCGACTATAGTAGATGGCAGTGGAGCAACATGGATGTTGGTGTCCTAATTATATGGTTTCAAAACTGATACATGAAACACGGGATGCAGCTTTGCGTGTTCTGGTAGCTAGACTCTGTATGCCACTGGACCTATTTGTGCCTCAATCAGAAATGGTCCATAGAATCTTTTGTTGAGTTTGGTGAAAGGCTATTGAGCTAGTGTGGTTTGTCTGTATGGTTGCAACTTTATTAACACCAAATCGCCAACTTGAAAGTGTTGTTCACGCCGGTGTTTGTCAGTGCATTGTTTCATACGGTTCTGTGATTGTTGCAGATGAACTTTCAATTCTCGTAATAATTGATCTCTTCTTTGCAATGTCTCTTCAACGGCTTCTACAACGGTGTCTGGATGTGAGCAAGGTATCAGATTAGGCAGGGAACGACCATAAACTACCTGGAATGGTGTGGTCTTGATTGAGGAATGATACGCCATATTGTGGGAGTACTCTGCACAAGACAAATACTTGTACCAATGGGTAGGGTGATCAAAAGTGAAGCTACGAAGATATTGTTCAAGTCCTCTGTTGATGACCTCTGTTTGACCATCCGTATGTGGGTGGTAGGTACTGCTATACATCAACTTAGTTCCACTGAATCAGAATAATTCCAGCTAAAATTTACTGATGAAAATGGGATCCCGGTCACTGATTATTGTAGAAGGGATTCCGTGCAATTTGCAAATATTTTGAACAAAAATTTCTGCTACTTTATGGCAGTAAAATCGGTTGGGAGGGTTGCAAAATGGGCATATTTGGACAGTCGATCGACCACTACCATTATGGCTGTGAAGCCATGTGACAGAGGTAGTCCTACTATGAAGTCTATCGAAAGGTCTTCCCATATTCTGATTGGAATATCGAGTGGTTGCAAGGTAAATGCAGGAGTTAATGTCTCATACTTTGTTTGTTGACACACTGGACAAGTTTGTACATAATGTTTAATATCTTCCCGCATTCGAGGCCATTCAAATTGTGACTGTACCCTAGCTGTTGTACGGAGAATGCCATTATGTCCCCCAATAGGCGTGTCATGTAGGTCCCGAATGATTTCCTTTTTGTGGTTGGACTTCGAACTTAAAACAATCAGACCGTTATTCCAAATCAACCCTTCATGTATCTGATGATGGGGAAAATTTGTTCCGTCTTGATTGATGGCTTGCTGTAATTGAACAAGGTTTGGCAACTGAATGGTCTCCTGCTTCAATTTTTCCAAAAGCAAACTAGTCTGATGTGTCGGTGTCAACAACGTGGGTGACCTTTCCAAATTAGCACTCTCGTTATCTTTCCTGGACAGAGCATCAGCCACGTGGTTAGTGATCCCTGGATTGTAAAGAATTTTGAAGTTAAATCCAAGTAGTTTAACTAAGAATCTTTGCTGCTCCGGTGTTTGGATCATTTGTGTCATCAATTATTTAATGCTCTTTTGATCTGTTTTAATAAGAAACTTCCTGCCCAGTAGATATTGTCTCCATTTAGCCACGGCCTCCGTAATTGCATACAACTCTCGATACATATGTGGAAGCCTGTTGCATTGTGGGATTTAGCTTTTTGCTATAATGTGCTATGGGATGAGAATTTTGGATCAGAACAGCTCCAATTCCCACTCCCGAAGCATATGTTTCTATGGTAGATGACTACTCGAAGTTTGGTAATACCAGGACCGGAGCTTGAGTCATGGCCGCCTTTAATAGTTGAAATGCCTGATCAGCTGCAGGTGACCATTTAAAGGCATCTTTCTGGAGCAATGAAGTAAGTAGGGCAGCTATAGTCTCGTAGTTCTTCACAAAGCGTCGGTAGTAGCCAGTCAAACCAAGGAAACTTCGAAGTTGGCGAATATTAGCTGGAGTATCCCATTGCAAAATGGACTGAATCTTGGATGCCTCCGGTTCAACCCCCCTTGCTAACACAATATGACCCAAATATTCAACTTTCTTTTGAGCAAACTGACATTTGCTCATTTTAACAAACCAACAATGGTCTTTCAGACATCCCAGCACTAGTTGCAGATGCTCAACATGATCCTTTAGTGTTTTGCTGTACACTAAGATATCATCAAAGAAGACGATTACAATTTTTTGGAGAAATGGCTTGAAGAGGGTATTCATAGTCGATTGAAAAGTAGAAGGTACATTTGTAAGGCCAAAAGGCATCACCACAAATTCATAGTGACCTTCATGAGTTCTAAAAGCCGTCTTGTGGATGTCTTTAGGATCCATTCGTATCTGATGGTAACCAGTACGAAGGTCTATCTTGGAGAACACAGTGGCTACAAAAAGTTCATCCAATAATTTATCAACTGTAGGAATAGGAAACGTGTCCAGTATGGTGATCTGATTGAGAGATCTATAGTCCACACAAAATCTCCATGCTCTGCCTTTCTTTTTAACCAACAACACAGGGGAAGAGTACGGGCTTTTACTTGGTCTGATCACTCCCTATGTTAACATTTCTGAGACGAGTTTCTCTATTTCAATTTTTTGGAAATAGGGATACCTGTAAGGCCGTATAATAACTAGATTTCTCCTGATACAATGTGAATTTGGTGATCATGGTCCCGTTGAGGGGGTAGCTCTCTAGGTGGTTTGAAGATGATATGATTTCTGGATATAACTTGCTGAATTTCATCAGCTAATTCAGACATCTCTCCTTCAGTTTGGCCTGTCACGGTTAGTTGATAACAAGAAGCTATGGCATCAATTGCAACCAGTCTCTTTAATTGATTAAATTGAATTGATGTAGGTGTAATTAGGGGATCACCCTGAAGCTCTATGTGCTGTCCTTCCCAGTGAAAAGACATGATCAATGCTTTGTAATCCATCATTACTGGTCCCAGAAGTTCCAGCCATTGTACCCCAAGCACTATATCTGCCCCCTATATTGGTAAGACATGGAAATCCACCAAAAACAAGTGTTGTTGAATCTCGACTGGGAGATGCGGGTAATGCCCAGTGCAAGCCATGGACTCTCCATTCCGTACCAACACTGAGAAATGTTTAGTGGGAAGGATTGGGACCCTCAAGTGTTGGATCAACCTCTCTTGAACAAAGTTGTGAGTGGACCCTCCATCAATCAAAACTTCATGCCCTTTGATTTTTCCCTTAAATAGCAGCGTGTGAGGAAAATGTTGCCCCACCATATCTGGAAGCTGATTGCAGGAGGTATTTCATCATTCGTCACTTCCTTTTCCTGTGAACCTTCCAATTGCAGGAACTGATTTTCTTCCAATTCCTCTGTATCCTCTAGCATCAACACAAAGAGTTTGTCATTGCATCTATGTCCTTTTTCGAATTTTTCATCACAGTTAAAACACAACCCCTTTTCCCTTCGTTCCATCATCTCTGATGCTTTAGTTTCTTAATAGGAATACTAGAGCTCTTGACATTAATCAAAGCATTATTTCGAGTCATCTTGGGGGTTGGTAACAGGGGTGCTACTGGGGAAGGCTTAATATTGGGAACTACGATTGGTCGACTAGGACAATTTCTTATGCCAGTGTCATGAAGTTTGTCTTCCATAAGCTTAGCCAGATTCACAGCTTGTATAAGAGAAAGTGGTTGCAGGGCACGTACCTCTCGAAGGATATCATTGCGCAATCCTAATTCAAAGTAGCTCTGGAGGAATGACTCAGAGACTCCAGTTGTTTGGTTGGCTAAGGCTTCAAATCTAGACCCACGCTGGTTGTTTGAGTTAGCTTGGCAAGCTCACATTGGATGTCCTTATACTCCGAGGGACCAAATCGAACCAAGAGCGCCTTGAAAAACTCCTGCCAAGATTGAAGCAGCTTATTACGGTGCATCCATTGATACGCAGGGCATCCCCATCCATATGAAACGAGGATATTGCTAAGTGTTGATGGTATGGAGTTTCATGGTAATCAAAAAATTGTTCTGCTTTAAAAATCTATCCATGAGGATCCCCCCCATTGAATCGAGGAACATCGAGTTTCAAAGTTCGCAGGGGTTTCGTGGCGTTGATTCCTCCTACGAAAGCATTTTCTTGTCTAGCTCCTTGAGAGGAAGACGATCTTGACACCTCAACAACGGGATTTCTCGAACTCTGCTCTAGACGACCTTCAACAGAGGTCAATTTCATACTAATTTCCTTCAAAATGTTCCTAAAGGAGTTAAACTGTTCATCATGGATAGTAAGACGGTTCAGGTAATCCTCCAATGCTTGGGTGACATACGCCCTAGTCTGGTCTGCCATCAATGACTCTCAACGAAAGCACCAAATGATACAAAAGATTTACACAATTCGAGGTTGTGCAGCTCCTGAGCATAAAAGAGAAGAAGAGAATTAGAGAATTTAGATTTGCTGCCTCATTCTTAAATCCTTACACATATATATAGCGTGAAGTAGGTTGTGCCCTCTTGCGTCACAGTAGGACAGCTGTCCAATTGTTTAAAACAGAATAACAAATAGAATGGAAATGCTAGTACTGATATTCCTTTAGCCACATGGGTGGCTTATGTGTCCTCTTGGCTGACATGGGTTCCTATTCAGTTGTTGGTGTGGCCAGGGTTCCCGTATCAGAAGGACTTCGCGAATGACCAAGTCGAGGAATTCTACCGCACCCCGTACAACTATTGTTGTTGATCCTTCAGAGTCTACCCAAAGGCTTAGACCGAATTCTATCCATAAGTTCGAGTAACTCAATCTCCTTATTACTCAACGTTTTACACATCTATATGCATAATTTTATTGGCACATCTCCACCACCTACTTTAATTTGTTTATGTTCGAGGATCAAATTGCTAATAAAACTTGAATTTTATATATATATATATATATATATATATATATATATATATATATATATATATATATATAGTTTAATACTTTGGTAAGTATATAATTTAGACAATATGTAGTTTTACTATTTCCCCAAAGTTTCAGAACTTCATTATTTTTCATATTCTCAAAATATATCTTGAAGCCTTTTTAAAGAGTTTCGATTTTCAAACCAAACCTAGTATGAAAACATCAACCTTTTAATATAATAAACTGGATTGAACAAACAAATACAGTATGAGTCATGAAAGCTTCTCCTGATACTCATCATGAATTGTAAATCAAAGTAAATCAAACTCAGATAAATGAATAAAACCCAATCTTTCTAAAAACTGATGAATTCTCTTATAAGAAAAGTACATAAATGGCTCTTAAACTCGGGCTAATTCTTCTTCACTTCCTCGGCCAGTCGATTCTCCAGTAATCAAGAATGGGATCGCATTTTATTTCAGCTATTATAGACCACAAACAATACCAGCAGCTGCATCAGCATCAGCACCTGCAGTTTATATAAGATTCATATCACAGGTTCCCATTGTTAAGCATTGCACATGCAATCAGGAGCAGGATACGTATATATAGACTGTTCTAATTTGCGTAATCGGATCTGCCCTAGTCTGTTCTTGTGACCTTCAACTACAGACTCTTGGAACTCTAGCCAAGTTAGGCTTTTATTCAGGAAAAGCTGCCCCAACAATGCCATGTTAGGCCTTATAGTCTTCAGGTTTTGGTATGTCCGATGTCCCACCTGTAGATACGAAAAGGAGTTGTAAACAAAATCCTCAATTTTAGTGGTGTGAGGTGAATGCAAGAACCATTTGCATGGGACAAATTAACATACATAGAAATTCACAGCATTATGCCCCAAGCCTCAGTGAATCTAATCCCTTCTCACCAAGAAGAGTAAAATAGAGAATGAAAATCGAAAAATACGCTAAGCAAGAACTGCATCCATTTGCCACTGAAGGTTTTCACTGTAATGGAGAAGTAAAATCTTTTTCTCATGCCTCTCAGACCTTAAAAACCGCTTCCCCCTAAATCCTTATATGGTAGGAACAGTCTATATGCGGTTAAGGGGATAACTGGATAATTAGGCCCCACATAGTCCAGCAACTTCACATACAGCACTCAATTTGGCAGGACACGTTATTTTATTGGTGATTAGCTTTTACTGCTTATCATAGCATTGTACACACTTCTGGGAGAGGCAGATATGAAAATGTTGCTATGCATGCAGTATGCTGTTGAACATGTTCGGTAAGATACAGCAATATATTAGTGATATATAATAGCATTAAGTGCTTACCATAGCATTGTGCATATTTCCAGGAGAGGCAGAAATGAAGATATCGCTGTGCATGCCAACATAGTAATCAACTGCGGCTAATAAGGAAGCCTTTCCTTTAATGCTGGCTCTTTCTTCGGAAGAAGAAAGACTCTTTTTATTTTCCATCAATGGAAACAAACTTCTCAAGGTCGAGATCCTGGCTTCCCCACCATACACCTGAAAAAAAATGGCAGTCAATGGGAATTTAAGAAAATGAAGCATACTATTGGCTACGAGGCATTCGAACTGGTTTTGGTAATCTCGATTCATATAAACTTTTCATTTAAACCTTATGGGAGGCGAGATACAAACGAGTAGTATTGTCAAATCCCAGAGCTGCAAGCAGCAATCCAATTTCTTCGGGAGTCAATGGGCACCGTCCCTGACTTCTCAACTCCTCGTCGGTAAATTGAGAGTTTAAGACCCTTCCTTGCCAAATGACTTGTCGATACTTAGCTAGAGCCAGTTTTTCTGCCTTACCCCCACCGAAGTCGCAGGCGGAATGGGCAGCCATATCCTGAAAAGACAGTGAAATCAAGAAAGAAAATAAGTATACATCTCTAGAGAGACAAATGGTAAACTGATGAACGATATAGGTTAAGCTCTAATCCTTTACTTTAGAGAGCAATAATAATAGTGGTTCACGCTAAATGAGAGAATAACATAGGTTTTCACTATAATAAAGATGAAGATACAAGTTTTTTTCTCACAATTCTCTTGCACAGAAATGGCCCCCTCTAAAGATCCTTTACATATACTAGGAATTTAGGTTGATATGTGGTCAAAGGAGTAAGTGCCTATTACGATTAGATTCTACGCAGTGCAACAAACAAAAGCAGATGTAATTCTGGAAACGATTATATTACCTGACACACAAACAAACACACACAGACATATATATATATATATATATGAGAAAGATGATCCAGAAAAAAAGTTAAACCATACTCTAAACCCCTTGCATAAATGTGGCACATAAGCACGTAATAAAGAGTAGTTTTAACCCATGTTTGACATCCTTAAAATTTTAAAAACATTGTTTTGAATAGTGTTTTTTTTTTTTGAAGAATGTGATTAAAAAGTAGGGAAAAGTTTTGGATTTACATGTAGAATATTTGATTGTGTGAATGTGTAGTTGAATAGGAATATAAGAAATAAATTAAATTAAAATAAAGGAAGTCAAACAGTGGCTTAGCAATGAGTGCAGGCCGAGAATTGGAAGGTATAAATCTCAGAAGCACATCAAAAGCTCATATGCTCAAAATTAGGTTACTAGTCTTTCACCGTTCGAGTAGAATTTCTACATCTCTTAAGTATTGTAACAAAAGTGGACATACCTTATCAAATCGAAGATGGAGGACAACAAAGTTTCCAGTTCCTTGCTTGCTTTTAGCATTGCTAACATCTTTAAAATACTTAGTACCAACAACTTCATTATCACCAGGAGGATATCTGAGACGGTTGATGAGAGCATCTCCAAGTTCTCTGATGCGAGGAACAAAAACTAATGCTTGAAAGTTGACCTTGCACCGTAGACGTTGGATGTCCTTGGGCATGTTGTCAAATGCCAGTCGGTGAGAAAACGGTGCAATTGCAGCAATACCATAACTGGTCAATCCAGGGATAATACAATCACAACCAACATTTTGAAAATGGAGCAAGAACTATAAGAAGAGATCTACTGCAGGTTCAGAAGCCAATCATGTAAACCAATAAACATTGTTATGGATTACGCCCTAGTCCAGTATTCCTACTTCTGAGAGCAATAGTAGAGCAAAATACAGAGATTTATAGAAGTTCATCCTCAATGTGAGAGCGGGAAGTTTTCACCATATTGCAGAAGAAGTGTACTCTCTCTCTCTCTCTCTCTCTCTCTCTCTCTCTCTCTCTCCATCTGTCTTACCAAAAACAGCTCCCTAATAAATCCTTTATATGGTAGGAATATTAGGCCGATCTGCAGTCAAGGGGTTATTGTAGAGTCTAATTAGGCTTCAATCAGTCCAACAAACGCCACCACCAATTTTATTATAGTGAGGAAAACTAACAAAAGAACTACAGTATGGAACCCTTTGCAGAAGATTTTAGGATGAGAACTTTTTTTCATTGAATCAGCTAACTCAATTTTTGTTCCCATTAAGAAAACGTAACTATAATTTTCAATTGTCAACCATCTCAAATTAAATAGATTCCAATTTTACCGTCATCATACTAATGAAAATCACTCTCTAAGTAATCAAGGGTACTAAAGACTTTTATTTAAAATACTTGTTTGTTATTTCAGGGAACTAAATATTTCATTTCATCTTAAACAAGCTAGCCTTTATGTTTATGTACTTGAAATTATAAACTTTCAGATGAATCATGTTACATTCTAGATAAACAAAATCAATGGAAGACCTGTATTGTTTAATATTAATTTCAAAGCTTCAGCAAAAAAGTAAAAGAAATATCTTTTTATTACCTTTCCAGGACAGGCAAGACATTGTCGATATACCAGTTTGCTGAAGCATGAATAGGTGCTGTTTTAATTCTGTTAGCCCGGATGGCTGTAGCATAATATTCCCGTGTGCTCCAAAAGAATTCATCGGGCAACTCTTTAACTATAGATACTTCGTCTTTCAACACATTAATGAAGTGATCCACATCAAATATATCCAAGAAAGTGCTACAGAAGGAGAAAGAAAAATACACTTTTCATTACTTCTCCAAACACAAAAAAGTAGGAGTTTCACCCTAGAAAAATATCAGGAACAAATTGATAGGCTTAATGAGTAGAACCTTGAGTCTTGCCAAACAGAGTTTACTTCAAGGTAAGGGATCACAAGAGTTGCATTCAAAATTTTAGCAACAGCCACTGCATCACAAATCTTAGAATAGAGAGGGTACATATCAGTGATCAAGAAGCCGAATAATTACATAATCCAAGAAAGAAAACCAGTATGACATGTTTGGTAAATTGTTTTAAATAGTACTCAGTAGTATTGAGACAAAAGAAACTAAAATTCATATTCATTGTAGTGTGCAATGCGGTCCAACACTACAAACCAAGCATGCACACAAAGTATATAATTTATTGATCCCTAAGTAGCTTAAGAAGTGCCAAATGTAAAAAACATACAACACATACCCCCATCCTCTGCTGATTTAGTCCTCCATCAAGGAAAACCTGAATATATCCTTGAGAATATTCTGGCAAAGCTGCATGTTAAAAATGATCAGTGATTCAGAATATTTTGAAATGCATACTTTTGCAACAAATACATACCCCGTTATTTAATAAAAAGACTTGAGAATCAATGAAGAAACTAAAATTTCATCTATGACCAATTTTTGGCTGATCCTATTACAGTATTACTCACTGGGGAGTGTGTCAGATTCAACACAGGGTTTCCATCCTTGGTCGACCAAAGGCATCCATAGCTCAGCCTTTTTTTCATCAGACTGAAAAAAGGAAAAAAGTGAATAAAGTAACATTCATATCCCGAATGACAATTTTATAAAGGGAAATACATGCATCTAATAACACAGTAAACGCTTACTCACAGTTTGGTGTTGTATAGCACTCTTAAGTAGTTTTGAGTGCCTAGGTTTTGGAGCATTCTGTTCCTGCATAAGCGAATTAGATTATGATGAATGGATCCCCCTTAATCGAAAAAATGAATTCTACCAAATAAAGAGTAAGCTTCAGTTGGCAAAAGATAAGTGTCACAAATTTAAAGTATCCACATAATTTAAATGTTTACTCCTGTTAGTCATGAGATTCTAGAATGAGCAACAAACCCTTGATAAGCTATAATTTCATCTAATGCTCCCTCTTCTGGAGTATTCTGCTAACATCATGTCACTCTTATTCCCTTTAACTTTACACAAAATGTGTCTGGACAACCCACGTGTTCATCCCTTCGTAACGAGTGTATCTCCATCCATGCCCAAAGAATGACCTTTTACCGGTAAATATACGAGTAAACATTCCCTCTAATCTAATAATAAGCAAACAAATCTTTGTCATTTACTGTTCTACTTTATCATAATATAACTGAACGTGTCAAATATTTTGCAACACCAAACACTCCCCCACTTTCCAAGCTTCGAAAAACGACCCAAAATTTCTCCATCTTTCCATGTTCGGCAAAATAACTAAATTCTAAAACCACGGCCATTACATTTTCCTCCTTGTATTAATTATTGCTGCAAATCTTGAAAAAATAAAGAAATAATTGCTCAATTAAAAGATTTCACAAGGTAAAATCGAACTACAGCAACGAAGCTAATAAAAATAAATAAAAGATAGTCAAATCCCCCTAAAAGTCATACCTTTATGAGAATTTTTTGTCCATTTTCACAAGAAACCATAATACATTGAAGAACACAAGTTCCCTCCCCTCTCTTCTACAACTATTTCCCTCAAACCAGAAAATATATCAACAAATATAAGCAACACAATCAAAGCCCAAAAATCCCATTAAAGGAAAAACGGAAAGGACATACATAGATCAATTTGTAAATCAAGAAAAATCCCCCACAAAAATAAAATAAAAAAAGGAAACTGAATCAAGAAGATACCGAGAGAATGGAGGGTGAGGCATGGCTCAACGGAGTGAAAAGACTGGCAAACAAAACGGGCAGCAGCAGCAACACGATGACAGTAGTCATGGCTCCTCCTGTTGCTATAACAGTAATATAAAAATACTTTTATTAAAGAAATTGGGTTTTTTTAAGGCTTAACCTTGGAACCTTTCAATAAAGTAACTTTCATGGAGGAGAGAGAATATAAAGAGGATACATCTTCATTATTAGTCTCAGTAAAAGCATGTCAAACGCCCACCTATCGCCACACACACACACAGTGATATACATCGGACCAAGAAACAGCTCGACTATAAATGTAATATATTCTATTTCATTATGTTGGGTGTCTTTTTCCCAGTAAAACCTCAACAGCCATGAGCCAACGGATAGATTTTTATTGAGAGAAATAGAAAGCACTGTTTTCAAGATTTTGTAAGTGACACGAGAGGAATGAGTGGCATGTCTTGCTTTTTCACGTGTTTCACTAAAATGTTTTTAGCTGGCTGATGCTGTTCCTGTTACTTTAATTTTAATAGCACTTTCAGCTCTGCCACCACCGACACACACATGCTAGGGGTGAGGGGAAGGGTTAAGGTGAGCTGGGTGAGGCTGTATTTGATGAATATTATTGAGAAAAAAAATGTATTTTAAATAGTAATACGAAGAGAAATATGTGGTTAAAAAAGTAAGGAAAAATTATTGAAGTGATGAAAAATATTATTTTATTGAAGAATGTGTGTCTAACAGGGACGAAAACCTAGATGGGTGATGGAAAATAATATTATTAGTCGATTGTAAATAGAGAAATAATCAATAATTTTAACACCGAATCAAAATCTTAAAATGTAAAAGTTTGTAAACGGACTCTATATTGGTGATTCTTATACTACAATTGTTTAGAGCATGTTTCAGCCCCATTTTTAAAGTAAGAATACATTTTGGAATAGTAAGTTGATGGAGAATGTGTGCTTAAAAAATAAGGAAAAATTTTGGGTTTACTTTTAATATAATTTCATTGAAGAAAGTGTGATTAAAAAGAAGAAATGGAAAATTTTATTTTGAAAATAATGGAGATCAAACAATGTCTTAATCTATAACAAAATATTTCATGCTTAGATTATTGTCAGATTTTAATATCATAATGTGGAGAATAAATAATTCTACGAGGGATTATTCATCTTTCACATCTAAATGAACAATGGACTAGTAAAAATTTGGTTGCGATGTTCAGAAAAATTCTTGTAGTAGCTATTATTTTACATTGGTCAGCCCTAAGATTTTGGGACATTAGGCTACACATAATATAGAGACCTTGGATAAAAATTATAAATAAATGAAAATAAATTATCTAAAATGGTTACAAATAAATTATTGAATAAAAACATTCCAAGTTACAATAATAAAATTTAGAACATTCAAAAGTACTCTTTAAATTTACGTTTCTAGTATTTTGAAGGAAGGGATGGTTGAACATGAAATTTGATTAAGTAGGCACGAATTATAAAGAGAAACCCTAAATCCTACATTTTAAATTTTAAATTCAAAAATCAGCTGTTTCAAATTCAAAAATCTAATATAATTATTTTTTCATTCAATAATCATTTAATAATTATTATCTAAAAAATTATATATCATTTATCTCTACTCTCTNAATAATTATTATCTAAAAAATTATATATCATTTATCTCTACTCTCTATTAGCGATTCTCCTTTTTCTCTTTCTATCTACAGCAACCAACGAAAATATCTCAATCTCTCTCTCTCTCTATTGCAATTGATCGTGGGCGTCTTCTTTCTTCTCGAGCATTATCATCTTTGAAAGCACCCTAATCACCACTTGTTGACATACAAAAAATGAAGCCCAATTAAATGGTCCAAGAATAGGAGCCTAGTTAGGGAGTTCAAGATAGAGAAAATTACCATAAACAAGGTGTTTAGTTTTAACTTTTTAATAA
>CAIGRM010251901.1:0-11933 GCA_903798335.1 Fraxinus albicans
TACACTCTAATTTTGTATTCATTTGAATCATTTCTCTTTTACTCCTTCTCAATTTACACAACGTCGTGACGCGTCGACACTGTATTTCATCACTTCAGTGGAAGACTCTTTTAATATCAAAAAATGGAATTGGTCAGTCACTCAAAAATCCTTTAAATTATTTTTTGGCTTTGATTGTTTGATGAATTATTTGTATTCTTCATAAATAGAGGAAAATCCAATAAACATTTATGGAGTATTAAATGGTTAATGGTTGCCTGTAAAACTGGACCGCAAAAGTTTTGCACAATTCATCATTTATTGTCGAGGTGTGCCATCAAAACTATTGTAATTAATTTAGTGAATCATTGCTATTACTTGTCACACAATCTTTTGTATGAAAATAGAAATTGATTTGTGCATTCAAAATTTCAAAATATGACTATATTTTGTTTGTTAGTTTGGACTTTTGTGATCTTGATGATTAATAATACGAATTTGTTGAATATTTGATGTTTATTTATGGATACGATGAAAGTATGAAAATTTAAAGAATTAAACTAGAACCAAACCAGAACCAAATGGTTTGGTTCCATATCTTTAAAAAAAACATTTAATTTCATTATCAAAAAAATCATTGGTTTATGGTTCAGTTAGGTTCTCTTGGAACCAGAACCAAATGGAACAATGTCCACCCAAATAACTGCTCCTTTCCCTTCCCCTCCCCTCCTGTGTGTATGTGACATGTTGATGGTAGAGGAATTGACATTTATCACTAAATAGAGAGGATTATGCATTGGCTCCTTGGTCCATGTCACAGCAGGTGGGAATCAAGTCCATTGACTACAGGTGATTTTGATGCAAGAATAAAATGTCTCATAATGTTCTCAAGTGTGGTGTTTATTGAGTAGAATGAAGTGTTTTTTGGCCGGTTCCAATAAGATATTGACCAATATTATTTGTTTTTTTTTTTTTTTTGTAATATATTTCCCAAGTTAGTTTTGGCTGCTTGTTCGATGATTTTCTGAAAAATCTTTGTTAGAAATGTAGTGATATAGTTTTGATTAATATGAAGGGAACATCTGCGACAAAGATACCCTAGTGAGCGGAATTACAGTGGTCCATTACAGTTTCGTCAAAAGAAAGATTTCAGTAATTCTACAGCTGGTAATGCTTTTATGGACTTTAAATTACCAAATTATTTACTCATCTTCATGGGTCTGAAGTCTATTTTTGTTTTCATTGTAACAATACTACGTTTATTTCCTTTGTTCCCTAAATGTTTTGTCGTGTGCATTTTAGGGGAAGACGTATCTGAAGGTGCTATAGTCCAACGCAGAGGACGTTTTAAAGTCACTTCAGCAGATCTGAGCCCCAAGGTATGATTTTAGTCGTATCTTATTTAGACTCATCAATTAAGTTACTCAAAATTGCCTTGGTTCATTGATTCCTGATCTTTCACTTCTAGTTTAATTCCTTTATTCTCGTCTCTCTTCTTTTTTTAGAAGATACATCTGTAACACTATTTCCTTTATATTTCTTTGTGCATATTGTTCATTAAATATAATAAAGTCCTCAAAATATCTCTTGCTTCAATGTTTACTAACTAAAGAATCAAGATGAGTACAATGGAAGTCGTGGTTTCTCAATTTTGATCCCGAAATATCTTTTCCTCATCTCGATATTTTTCCCTTGCCTTGCTTGTCTTCACATAAAAGTTAGTGCGAAACTTAGCTTGTTTTTTAGGCAATAGCTTTGTAACCATTGCCTTTTCTTTCTCGTATTCAGGGTTCTACGAACTGTTTCTTTAATCCAAATACTGGAGGTTCCACGAGCTCGATGAACCCAAGCCTTGCAGCTGTTTCAGTTCTTCCGTCATTGCAATGTATCCTGCAGCAGAACTCTATGCAAAGAGTAAGTGTTGCTCAACTTGACTACAGCTGTCCTACTATCAAGTTGCTAATTTGCACTCTGTTCTTATCAGGAAGATATAATTAAATTGATCAAGTTTGTGGAGCAAACCTCTGGTAATGTCATTTATCCTTGATCTCAGAAACAAATCATATTCAGTGCTTTTTGCACGTTTGATTGGTTAAAGTTCATACTACTTTTTTCATGGGATGGGAAATGGAAGATTTGCTAATATATGTGGAGGAAAAGCATCTTGCTTATTCATATATACGTGGAAATGTATGCCTTGAATATAGAAATTTTTTGGGAGTACCTAATGTACTACTCGCATTTTCCTATACTATTAAATGAGCATAGAATATTTCTTTTTTCTTTAGCAAGTCTTCCATTCCCCTTCACACGTTTCTCCATTTTCATCTTCGCATGTTTCCTGCTTCTCAACCCCCTTCTCTCTTTTTGGGTGTGAAAGTGGTGAGCAATATTTTGCCTTTCTACATCTCATCGTGGACTATTTTTCCTGGGTGCAGGCAATTCTAATGAGTTCTCTGAGGTAGAAGTAGATGACCTTTCGCAGGTATGTTTTTTTTTTTTTTTCTGATTGAAGTTGTTCAAGTGGCGACAATATCCTGACAAAAACTCCTTGTTATGCTTTCCTGTTTCTTTTATAAATTAAAACGTGATCGTTTTCTTCTTTTGGTCCAAGCTTTATTTTGTGCTTTTTGAGAAGAAAAATTAACAGCCTCTCTATAACGTTCTGCTCGTAACATTTTACAGATTCCTAAGGAGAGAGAGTTAGAGGCTCAGCTGATTCAATTGAAACGAAGGTATGAAGCTAAACTACACACCCTATAAGATGCATTGTTGTTGTTACTATTTTCTAGTCAGCTAATCCCAGTTTTCCAAATCTCAGCATCGGAAGTCTTGTTGAAGAATTACAGAGACAGAAGATCAAAAACACTCACGTATGTGTCTAATCTTTTTATTCTTGGGTGGTTTTCTAGCTTCATTCAGTCACATGACTGTTCGTGGTCAATACCTCTATGATAATTTCCTTGAAAATATACAAAGCTCATGTTTGGTATGCAGTGCTATACATGAACAAGATTTTGGCTTATTTTTCCATCTTCCTTAATAATGTTTGGTGTGATCCAATCCACCAAGCCAAAAGGATTTCAAATTACTCTTCAATTGCCATGTGGCTCCACGAACATTGTATTCCAACTTTATCAAGTATTGCTAGGGAATATGGCTGTTGATGCATTTTTTTTACAGAACAGTTATTATTCTATGCTGATTGCATGCTTGTTTTGGAGTGCTTAAATTATAATTTAAGCATTGGGCTTACAAAATGTGTGGATAGAAGTGTGTTTGATCAATTTAATTATAATTTAAGCTTTGCCAAACATGCATTGTATACATGTGTTACGTAATGTGAAAACATCATCTTCTATGGTTTGCAGTTGGAAAAGAAATTGGAATCGATGCTTAAGAAGGACGAAAATACACGAGAATGATTGAAGTTCAAATGAAAGATACTAGATGGAGTGACCAGCTATTGTGGTATTTCTCGTTCCTCATCTCCCTCGAGAAAGAGCTTCCTTAGCATATTCAAATTATTTGTCCTGATTGATATAGGAGGGGTGTGGTTGAGAATTTTGTGCAACAGACGTGTGATTGTGAAGCCAATTTTACGAGTTGCTGCTCTTCAATGCTATTTTTTATTTACACGATTCTCGAACTTTGCAGTTTACAAGCACTATCAAACAAAACAACATCAACTCGTACAATTATAATTATTAAAAGCCGGACACCAAGTTGATTTCTTTATACGTAGTAAAAAGCTACTTATTTTGTTGTTGTCGAATTGATTGCATTCTTTAAGAAAGGCAGGCCACCGTGCACAACCCGACTTTTCTGATAGGAAAGGCCACTTTCATTTGAATAAATTAGTTTTAAATGTTGTTGATTAATTAAAAACATTGTGAACCCACATGCAGGAAATTATTAATCTGGTTCATAAAAGGTATGGAATTCCAATTCTCCAAATAATTTATCCTTGTAAACATTTTTAAAGAACTATTTTTTTTTTTTAATGAAATGAACGGTTGGGTGAGCCTTGGTTGACAGTTGTGTGGAGCTATGAATATTTCGAGATGAATCTATAATCGATTCGGGTCGTTTTTTCAGCAAAAAGTCACACTAACGTTGTCTGGGGTAACAAATCCTACTTATGTTTAAAAGTAATTATTGCAAAAATAATCAGATTTATCGGAAAA
The DNA here is from genome assembly GCA_903798335.1 of Fraxinus albicans. Taxonomy (NCBI): domain Eukaryota; kingdom Viridiplantae; phylum Streptophyta; class Magnoliopsida; order Lamiales; family Oleaceae; genus Fraxinus; species Fraxinus albicans. The sequence continues at coordinate 4,167 of CAIGRM010251901.1, forward strand.
AAAATTATTAAATGAGAACAATAGACAATATAGAATACAATACGTAATCTTTATCTTCCACTTATCTCTAATAATATTTTTAATAAACGTTTAATATAAAATTCTAATGAGCGTCAGGCTTTCCACCTGAAAAAAAACCGAAGTAGATAACAAATTAATATAAAATAGTGGTTATTGCTTTGTAACGTGGCTCTCGTAGACCCAAAAAATATCTTTGCCGCTGTTTGATGGAATATTTTTGAAACAAAAAAAAAATGAGTTTTTGAATAGTAAATTTTTGAAGAACGTATGATTAAAAAAGTAAGAAAAAATTTTTACATTAAAAATATTTTATCGAGAGAATGGATGATTGCAAATGAATGAAAAAAAAAAGTTTTGAAAGAATGATTAACCAACGGAATTTTAATATCTGGGGTATGTTATATGGGATTAATCTACTTGTACATTAGCGTGTATATAAGCGTGTACATAATAGCTGTTTGATGGAATATTTTTGAAAAACAAAAAAAATGAGTTTTTGAATAGTAAATTTTTGAAGAACGTATGATTAAAAAAGTAAGAAAAAATTTTGAGTTTACATTAAAAATATTTTATCGAGAGAATGGTTGATTGCAAATGAATGAAAAAAAAAAGTTTTGAAAGAATGATTAACCAACGGAATTTTAATATCTGGGGTATGTTATATGGGATTAATCTACTTGTACATTAACGTGTATATAAGCGTGTACATAATGATGAATTTCATTAAAATTCATTAAAATCTCAATTGGAGACACCTAAATTTAGAACTTTTAAAATTGGATTAATCTACTTGTACATTACCGTGTACATAGCGTGTACATAATGTGAGTGTGGTGGAGCCCACGACACTGTAGCGTAGACCCCACCTCCACTCACATTATGTATACCTTTATGTACATGCTAATGTACAAGTAGCATTCCTCATATTATATGTATTAATAAAGCGAAGTGCACGATAATTGTTGACAACATTTGTTGAAAGTCGTGTTATCAAAATTCAAACTTGTGATATAGATAACAATTTTTTATAATAAATAAATATAATAATGCGAAATAGAATTGCCAATCAACATCTTCAACAAACATCGTAGGTATAACATAATTCGTTAATAAAAATCAACACTGAACATAATTGATGAACGGTCCAAAATTGCCAGATCAAGGAATTCGGTAGAATAAGCGGTGGGTGATAGAAGTTTAGAGACGGGTTCCACCTACCACTTCCCATTGTTTATAAGCTGGGCCACCGAAACTCACCTGTCCTTCAACACGTGGTCCACATTGAATTTGCCACTCTCTTAGCCGTTGACAAATCAAGCCAGCTCTTTTCTGTAGCCAAGGCTCAAGGATAGCCAAGCCGATAATATTAGTCCTGTTTGACTCATTAAAATTATAATTCATTTTTTTTTATCTTCTTATCATTCGAATATTTTTCAATAAAATATAATTACGCGTAAATTAAATTTTTTTTCTTTTTTAATCATATATATATATTTTTAAAAAAATACTATTCTAAAAATTATAATCTCAAATAATGAAGTCGAACAAAGGCTAAATTTTGTAAATTTAATGATTTAAGTCCTCGTTTGAATTTTATTTTGAGAGCAAAAGTGCATTTTTGAATAGTGTTTTTGAAAAATATGTGGTTAAAAATTAAGAATTTTTTTTATTTACGTATAATATTATTTTATTAGATAATATCTGATTGAAAATGAGTTTTGAAAAAATGAATTAAAAAAAAAAAAGCTCAAGCAACCCTAAAAATTGAAAATGAAAAAAATCACAAATTGTCCTCCAAGCCATGCCAAGCCAACAATCTTCAGGCGTCAACAAGCATAAAATACGAGGCGTATTATGCATGATGCCCGATTAAGATTCCTACTTAACCTTCTAGTACCAACTTCCTCTACTGCTTCAAGTTGCTGCAATGGGGATTCTGCTATTGCACGAGACTGAGAATGACGAGATCGACGAGTTCCGCCGTATGCTGCTGTCGTGCGCCGCAGGTCACCGGAGAAAGGACGGTGACGATTTAAGAGACAGGGATCCTGTCGGAGATGGTAACCGCGACGTACTCGAGAAGTTAGTGTGTGTCACCAGCGGCGTATCGTACCTCGGTATCGCTGTTGTGAACCAGCTCCTTGTCCATGGCTACTCTGTGCGGATTATTGTTGACAATGAAGGTCTGGTTCTAGAATTAATTCACTTATGCTTCGAGAATTACTTTTTCCGGCTACTATATCTTCTTCTTGAATTTCGTCTATTTTGATAATTATCTTCATTCTATTGATTATTTTGGCCATCATTTCCTGCAAATTGTGGAAAAAATAGCGAAGAATTTCTTAATTTAATTTTTTTTGTTTTGAAGTTCTATTAGATTTAATTAACGCTTGGGTTCTAATAATACTCTTTTTCTTGTAACCTTCTAGAAAGAGTTATTTTGGTCTATCACCCATTTATTTTGCAATTTTTAGTTTCTGTAACTGACCGCCTTATTTTATTAGTTTTTGACGCCAGTGGTACCCAAGTTGTGAGCGCGATTCATGCTTAAATAATTATATCTATACACGTGTCTTTATTTTCACAATTTCATGTAAAATGTTTTATTTAATTTAAGTACTGAATAATTTTTCTGTTTATTGGCAACATCGACTTGCTTAATTTATCTCTGCTGACAGAGATTGGTCCAACATCTCCTTTTGCATTAGTATGCTTTACATGTTTTCTGAATTACAATCATTGAGATTTTCCTTTTTGAAAAATCACTGTGGATTTTACTTTTTAGGATTTACAGTAATGCAGAGGTACATTTTTTTTTTCCCCTTTTATGAGATTTCTCTCCATTGTGATGTAATGAATTATTAGTGTTGAATTGGAAATGCAGAAGATGTAGAGAAGCTCAGGGAGATGGAAATATCTGGTGAAATGAGACTTACCAATAGTATTATTGAAATAGTCATGGCTAAGCTGACTGATAGTGAAAGCTTGGCCAATGCGTTTGATGGTTGCCGTGGTGTCTTTCACACTGCTGGCTTTATTGACCCTGCTGGGATATCTGGCTATTCGGTGAGTGCTTGTTCCTTTCATTATTTCGTTCTCTCTCCATCGACAGCTGGCCAATCATTCTTGATGCCATCCCCCTGTTTAATGGAATAGGATGAAATGCTCATTTCTAATTATTGAGTTGTGGTGGAGTGCTGCTTTAACTATAACGTGAATGGTCTCATATGATGTGATTTTGTTAATCGAATTGAATTCAAGTGAGCTTATGGTCATAATTTGAAAGCCTGAATAATCAGTGGCATATGCCTATTTGATGACAATATATACCAACTAGAACTTTCTCCCTTTCTTATCATTTGCTTCTTGCAATACTTGATGAGCATTTGGTGTTGAGTTGTTGACAAAATTTTGTTCTATTGGTTTCTAACTGTCTAAGACAAAATATAAATTTGAATTTTTACATAAGATGGTTATTATGATACTAGGGAGCAAGCAAATGTCTCGAGTTTGAAAATTCGCTGTGTAAGGCATTTGATGAGGCGGCTTGTTGAAGTGAAAATATAAACAAATAAATATCTCCTTCTCTTTGTAGTGTAAGCATTTTTTGATGAAATGGTTCTATACCAACAGATACTGACCCCGAGAGATGAGATGAAAGATAACAAGATGGACAGAAGAAAGTTACGGTACTTAGCGGATGTCATTCGAGATAGTATTACCGGTCGTTATGATAATATGCAACTCTTCTATATGGCTTCTTCAACATGTAAATAATACTATAGCAGCACTAATTGTTCATTTTATGATGTAACTAGTTTTGGAGTGTGTGAGCCTGTGAGGCATAGTCAATGTTATATAGTGACTGTAAATTTCCATTTTGTGAAGTGAATGAACTATTTTATACCTGTTTACTGTTTTCCAACTTAATAAACTTCAGAGTTTTTGTTTCCAGATTTCCCTCTTAACCAAATAAAATATCCTTATCATTTTAATTTGTACTGCAATTAGTTTTAATCTCTCTTTTTGAGGAACGAAGCCATTACGCAAGTTTTATGTTTTTCAGAAAGCTATGGCTGAGATCGAAGTGAATGCAAGTAAAAATGTTGTAAAGGCATGTGGGATTACACCTTCTGTTAGACATTGTTTACTCACATCCTCACTGTTGACCTGCATTTGGCGAGATAATTCTCGTGATGGACTCCCGTCCTTAATTGACCATAGCTGCTGGAGCGATGAATCTGTCTGCCTAAACAGAAAGGTAATCCTTCGAAAACAAGCTAGTTTCTCCAGTACATGATCCGATGAAAAAAGAAAGTTAGCATGATTGGTGAGATGTAATGTAGTTTAATCCAACTTTCTCTGAAATTTACAGCTCTGGTATGCTTTGGGCAAATTGAGGGCAGAAAAATCTGCGTGGGAAGTTGCCAAGGAAAGCGGTGTTAAGCTGGCGACCATTTGTCCCGGGCTTATCACCGGGCCAGATTTCTACCGCCGGAGCCCAACATCTACAGTTGCTTATCTCAAAGGTGTTCAAGATATGTATGCAGATGGCTTGCTAGCAACTGTCGACATAAATAGATTAGCAGAGGCACACATATGCATATTTGAGGGGATGAAGAAGACTGCATCCGGCAGGTACATTTGCTTTGATCGAATAATCGAAAGTGGAGAAGAGATTGAAAATTTGGCTAGAGAGACTGGCATAAACACGAGCACAATAACCGGAGGCGCATCAAGCAGTAACAGGGCTCGGTTTGAATTGTCGAACCAAAAGCTTTTTCGGCTGATGTCAAGAACACGGAGATGTTTTAATGAATGACCAGTAAATTATTGATCAAATTGATCAAGTTAAAGATTCTGGGTACCTTCTGTCCAATCCTTAAAATCAAAGGTTCTTGCTTGGTTGGTCCTTTTGTATGCCTAGTGAAAGTTTGAATCTCAAATTTGACACCACATATTGTGAGCTGAACGTGAATTTGTATTCAATTTTTTCACAATCAAATTTGACACCAAATATTGTGAGTTGAACGTGAATTTGTATTCAATTTTTTCACATGTAGCTTAAACAACTGGATTATCTTAAAGTTGAGAGGCTTGGTTCTTTTCGATATATGTACAGGTTAACTGTTAATTAATAATTAGTACGATCAAGATTAGACAATTAATAAGATCAACTGCTAAATATAATAGATTTATATTGTGAAAAACCTGTATTTATTTTAGAAAGACAACAAAATTGAGTTTAGATCATAAAATAATTTTGTTAAGGGATCGTTATTCTTATCTAAATGTTGCAAAACGGCCCATCGAGTTTTTGTAGTTTGCAAATTTAGCCCCAAAGCAGTTCCTGACTTTTCAGAAATTTGCAAATCAGAATTTTCGGCATTTCGCACACTTGTCCTGACCTTTTCCTGAATTCCAATCCTGAAGTTTAATTCTCGTTCAATTCAATCCCTGAACTTTCTGATCATTGCAAACCAGTCCCTATGGTTTCCGACTGTTTCAAATAGAAATTATTATAAACGTTTGTTATGCAGTCTAATAATATATCCAAAAAGTGCAATTAATTAGATAAAACTTTTCTAAAACTCATTTACCTTTAAACTCGCATTATGTATGAGGGTCGTCTAGGTTTCAATTTCATCGCACGTCAAAATAGTAGCTTAGAGCCTTTTGTATACCCATTTAAGTATAGTTGCTCGTCTAAAGGTTTCGTGACAAAAAACTTCGTTACTTGTAAGTCAAAATCATTCTATACCAGTTCTTTTAAAAAAAAAAAAAAAAATTTGATTGATTCCAAAGTACCATCATCATTCATCAATGGCTGCTTTTTCAGACTCACGTATGACGTCGTGGAGTTTGAGGTTGGAGTGGAAAAGGAGGGACATTTTCCTTTATTCACTCACACTGGGAAACATATAAAACTCCAAAACTCCATCTGTAAATACCCATGCTATGCTGCAGGGTTACTACAATATATTTTAATATGAAGAAAATGTTTTGCTGTACTCAAGATTTAGAATTCACTAAAATATACTGTGTTCAATGCCCACAAACAACACTGCCTGCACACATTCACACACATACACGTGTGTGTCTGTGTGTAACAATGCCACACACTATATGTAATCACATTTTCTCTCAAATCTCAAATTCCAGACCAAAAAAAGAACAACAGGGGCAAGTACATTAGCATCTTCGATATTCATGTCTACGTCGAATATTTCAAGTGCATTTTTCTGAATTCTCAAGGGGCATTAATTGAATGCAAATCTGTTACTATTTGCAATTAAATTTCCAAAATCTTCAATGAATATATTACGTATATAGTTCTATCGTTATATGGTTAAATGTCATTAATTTTTCACCGGAAATTGCACTTTAGGTTCAAATGATCGATGCACATAAGTAGCATTTAGGAGTAGACATACAGTATCGACATATTGTTGAAAATGAGTTTTAAATTTTTTTCAATGTTCTGAATATTCATGGAATGTGAGAAGGAAACAAACTTCTCTTGGGTTCAAATGATCAATGCACACAAGTAGCATTTAGGAGTAGATATACAGATCGACAGATTGTCGAAAACGAATTTTAGATATCCTTCAATGTCCTGACTATTCACGGAATGTGAGAAGCAAACAAACTTTTCTTAGGTTAAAATGATCAATGCACATAAGTAGCATTTATGAGTAAATATACAAAATGGACAGATTCTTGAAAACCGGCTTTGAATATTATTCAACTCCGCTTGAGCCTCCAAAGATAAAGGTACATGAACAACCATTTCATCCCTATAAAAATCTACATTGAATCCCTTACAAACTAATGGATGTAAACAAATAGCACACCAAAGGAGACGGAAGACTAGAATGCTAAAAGGTGTCTATTATTGAATTCACCCGACCCAATAATACCCATTTTGGGAACGTCCAATGCCAAAGTCACTGAATGGGTAAATCGCCAATCTCTGGGCTATGGAATATGCGGTTTATGGCCGGGCTTTTTACTAGAGTTTTCTGATCTACTCGTGTGATTTTTGTTTAAGTATATACTTGAGGTGGGTGCAGGGCGAACAATTTTAAAATAGACTCCCCCTTCATTAGATAAAGAAGATTACCAAGATTTAGTAATTCGCTGCTGATTTCTACGTGAACTAATTTTAGGTATAGCTTTTGCATATTTTGTCATCTCATAAATATGACCGCCTTACCAATAGTTTAAACTCAATTGGGAGATGTTTCGACTTATATTAATAATAATGTAATTTCTTTTATTGATGGACAAATATTCTTATCCGCTGATCTATTAAATGTTAGAATCAGTTATTAATATGGGTAGCTTTGTTTTCCAGAGTAGGGTCTACAACTCAACTTAAAGCCATAAAACAAGTAGCTGGTAAATTAAAATTGGAACGACGCAATTCCCAAAATTAGAAGTATTTGTACAATTTGCTTCGGATCTCAATAAAGTTACTCAGAACCAATTGGCAATAGGTCAATGATTACGTGAATTGCTTAAAAAATCCCAATAAGCTCTTCTCATGGTAGTCGTGGCAATGGGCCGAGCGGAGCCAAGCCGACTCGACCCATGATTGCACGAGCTCGGCTCGTGCTCGAGCTTGTGGCTCGTGCTCGAGCTTGTGGCTCGTGTGCCACGAGCCGAGCGCAAGCTCGGCTTGTGGCCCGAGCTCACCCAAAGACGAGCCGAGAGGCGAACCGAGCCGCTCGACTCGTATTTGAC
>CAIGRM010251955.1:0-12093 GCA_903798335.1 Fraxinus albicans
AATTATTTTCCCTGCAAAACATTTTCTAGGCAAATCTTTTCCCTGTAAAACATTTTCTTTCCACCCATTTTCCACCCTTGCAATCAAACGCACCCTTAGAGAATGCTAAGAGTATGGACCCTAAGTTTTGCCTTGATCCTAGGAGACTTTTAGAGAATGATAGATTGGAGGCTTTCATTCTTTATATTTCTCATCTTTTGATTTTCGACCTTTGTTAGTTAAATTGTCCATTTATATACAATATTCAGGGATTTTTTGATCATTTATATGAGTCGACACATTTCCGTCATTATGTTGAACGTAATTATTAAATCCAAGTTCTAATATTCTACTTAAGGTTTGTGCTTTCACACAATTATCATGTAATTCGTTGTGTGCAAGCATGATTTTACTTCACTGAAGTCCACATTGATTCGATTGTGTCATGATTCGCTCTTAAATGACATCTATGTCTAAGTCACGCAGAGAGCTTTAATGGTGAAACTGATTTAACTCTAAAAACACCCTTTTCACATCATTGCATCCAAGTTAACAATTTTATGTCATGTCGCGTAAATTTAAATATCAATTCATTATATTTCGATACTTCACAAGGAAAAATTCTTGCTTTTTTGAGTAAGTTTACAAATTGTACACGTGCCAGCGTCGATAGGAACAATGAATGAGATTTACTCATTAGGAGACGGGTTGAACAAAATCATCTTTTATAACGAATTGAACTTTTGAAACTAGGGTTGAACACAGTAGTATCTACTCTCTCTGTGGGGCAATATTTTAAGTTAAAGCAGCAGAGAAGCCAACCCATTCTCTTGGTGTTGGAGCTCGCTGTTGTGGAATCACAAGACAGGTCAAAAGACACACAACCCACTTCAATAATAAACTAATCACACAAGATAATGTATTTAACTCAGATTTTTCTTGTTCCCCACTCATCACAGTTAAACCACAATTAAGCAGTATAAGAGTTCAGCACTACACTGTTGTCATAATAATTCTTGCATGTATATATAATCACTGTTTAACTAAGTTCCAAAACATGAAATTTTCTAGCCTTTTTCTTTTTTCACTTGTGTATTTGCTGCTGCATTTTCTGTTGGTTAGTCAAGGTGGAAATAGCCATGAACTCACGAATGAACTGTCAACAGGGAATTCTGGGAAGCGGAATTTGGTAAGCATTAATTTTCACACACTGCACACAGTTATATATGTATGTATATATAGCTTATGAGTGAGGTTTGATGCAGGGAAAAGGCAAATGTGACAAAGAGAATGCTATGTGCAAAGAGGATTCACAAGAAAGTGTTTTTGAGAATGAAGATTACATTTACACTCAGTCGTTGCCTTAGTACTATAACTTCTGTATTCTGAGATAATCTCTCTTTTTTCAATTTCTTCTACTTGATGTTTTTGATAAATTCTAATTAGAGCTCTCTATCCATTGAATGCTTGTGTTATTTTTGTTTCTAAGCATACGTTAGGCTGAATTTTTGTTTTTACTTCTATTTCTTGTAAAAAACTTTCTTAAAAAGGTTACATTATGTCAGTTTCTTCTAAAAAACACTCTAGTCAGATAAAACACTTTTAAAAAATTATTTGACCATTGTTTGGTAGCAATTAAAATCAAGATTTTAATCCAAGTTAAAGTCAACAATTATTTCAATCACACATTTTATGAGACTCGTAACTTTTCAACCACACATTTCATCAATTTCTATCAAAATTTATTAAAAATCTGATTTTAATCACAAACAAACAAGAGCCTAAAAATGTTCAAAAGTAGTTTGTTAATATCAGAAGCTTCTTTTGATTCAAAAAAAGTCTCAAAAATTGCTTTTGAGTCAAAAACCATACCAAACGACCCTAAATCTTGAATTTCCCACTCCAACTATCCTTTCACATCCTTCCATATTCGAATTGGACTTATTGCAATTGATTCGATGATACCTATGCAATTAAATAATTATTAGGTAATAAATAGACCGAATTCTTTTTTTTATCCCCTTCAACGGGGCCCGTTATTGTTTTACTGGCTAGCCTTTACCAGTCAAAAAGGTTGAAAATGTCTTTTTATTTTATTCACTGACTTGTAGCAAAGTCCCAAATCTCGATCAATTCAATAAACAATTTATTGTGGTGCAGGAAGTACAGTGCACAGATTGGCGAAACATGTGAGGGTAAATATAAAAGAACTTGTGGAATCTGATGACCCTCCAACATGCTCTAGTATATATCCTGTAATTAATGGAGATTATTATTTTTTTTAAGTGATATTTATTCTTAATATTGAGATTTAGATGGCTAATCTAGCTCCTAAATCTAGAATGTTTGACCAAGTCAACTTTAATGTGGTCAAACCATTGGTCTAATTTAAATTAAGGGAAAATTATAGCAGCGGTACCAAAACTTTTCATTTAGTAGTAGATTTTGCCTAAATCCTTCATTTATGCCGCACACGATACCAAATCTTTCAAAAATTAGCATTTAGAGTCTAATCTGACGGAATCCGTTCGTTCATCTGTTAGTTGACCAAAAGTCAATGATCAGTACAAATTTTAACTAATTTTTAAAGGGTAAAAGAGTCTATTTATATTTTTCATATAAAAGAATTAAATAAAAAAGAAAATAAAGCCGGGCAATCGTCTTCGCTACCGTCGGGCCACACACAATCACACCACAATAACCAAATCCACCCATCCTCAGCCATCCACCACCTATAGGCCACGAGCATAGACTGATTTAGTTGCGCCTACGATACCGCCAGTGTCGGAGAATTATGAACGACGGGGGAAGAGGGTGCAATGTTGAATGGTTCCCGACTCGTCATCAAAGTTGTGGCTTCAGTCCCCGACATTTTCTTGTCGTCCTTCTAGAATTAACTTGAATTTTTTTTTTAAAATTACGTGATAGAAAAACCACAGAACAAAATGAGATATTCTGCTAAAAAACTAAACATGTTCACATTTTGAAATTTTTTTTATTCTAATGTCACTCAGGACTGCACTGAAACATAAAAACGTACGCACACTTAGAAGAAGAAATCAAGGGAAATTTAGGAAAACTAGTGAGAATTCAAAGAAGTTTGAACACCATCAGCAAGCTTTTTGCCCTTGAACGTTCAGAATTGAGCTGGATTTTTCAAAAATTTTGAAAGAATTTAGCAAAATAAAGGCACGAAATCACCTTTAAACAGGAAAATCAGTTTTTGAAAATTTTGATTTTCACAAATTTAAGAATAACAAAATTACCAAAAAATTGAAAAGAAAATAGCAGGAAAAAAAGAGGAATTTGGATCTGGGGGGTGGGAGTGAGAAGATGGTAAATTCTTTTTATTTTTATTTTTTTGGTTTTTTATTTAATTATTTTAATTCTTTTATATGAAAAATGAAAATTGACTCTTCTTTAGAATTTAGTCAAAATTTGTGCTGATCATTGCCTTTTGGTCAACTAACGGATTCCGTCATATTAGACTCCAAATGTTAATTTTTAAAAGGTTTGGTACCCCTGCTACAATTATTCTTTAAATTAAATAAATCTCATATTTGTCATCTTGATTAATTTGTGTTGCATTGTGAATTCAAATTAAGGCATGTTTGACATGACTTTTCAAAAGTTAAAAATGCTTATGAGATTAAAAAGCTATTTTTGAACATTTTTTGATAATTTTCTAAAACTATTTTGTCTAATTAAAATAACTTTTAAAGAAAACTGATCCAAATGTAGCTTCCCGTGAGCTTTTTCACAAGAAGCAAAAGCATGAGCCCTACAAAACAAGTCCTAAATTTGCATCCGAGACTGTATTTTGTACTTCAACATAGATACATATATAACTTAAAGAATCATGTTTGATGTACAACATGGATGACAATTTTGTTTACAGAATACCACACGGTATTATGTCCTTGGACAGTTTAAATAAAAAGTTGTTTTTGCAGCCAACTTTTTTTTTTCTTCGCCAACGCACCACATTGTCATCCACATTGTTATCTTAGGTTGTACAAATAACAAAATCCTAACTGAAATTTTGCGAAGGCCTAAATAGAACTTCAATTCAACGCATCTTTTGGCTGAAAGAATTCAGATTCCAACTCATATGCCAATATGACAAGTTGGGCACTGAATTGGAAAGGCATCAACAAGTGACACAGAGAAATAGTTCACATTTAAGGGAGAGAGATTCCAATGCAAAATAAAACTGTACAGAAAGGACATTCGAGCCGACATTTTATTTATTTTCCACAAAAAATATATTTTTACACTACTGCGAAAAATTTAACATGTTATATACTATATAATAGTTTTTTTGGTTCCTCGATCTAAAAGATAATGTTGAAAATCTTAAATCAATTGCAGTAACTACTACTGCATATAAGTCTACAGGCAGATAAGCATCAGTACACCAGTGAAAACTCGAGCTTCCATGGACTTCGGGGAAAATTCTTGTTAGTTTCATGGTTATTGAGCAAATAATTTAGCCAATCTAACCGAAAACTGACTTTGAATTGTGAGCTCTTATGTCGTAATCAGATACACAGCAGCATCTTGATACTCGAAGAATACAGTCCCCGGGGACAAAGGTACTGGAAAAACGTCCAAGCATCTGCCCTCAGATCTTGCTTCCATTGGAAGAGAATAGCTTCTTCCTGTAAGTAAATTTCGACTGTGAATCTGCGTCAGAATTACTAAATAAGTCTTACGAGCATGAAAAGGAGCATAGCAGAGAATGCATGTAATCTCTTCTGAAAAATCCAAATATCTACAATAGCAACTAAAGCAAAAATCACTCACTATATTTCTATGCAGTTCCAGTGATCAGCCTCTCTCTTTGATCAAATTTCTTAACCTTGAAAATACCAATCAAAACTCGGAACCCAAAAATGGCAAAGAAGGTGTACGCGATCATCGCAGGTGTCTACAAACAGAAATAAGTCATTAAGTTAAACACGAATAATAGACCACAATGAACAATTGAACAAAACGTTTAATGAATAGGAGACTAACCCGGATGGAGTTTAAGTATAAGATCGTCGCAAGGTTAATTAAACTTCCAGCAGCAACTGCCTGTTAATTTTTGGTCCAAAATAGTGCAGGAAAATGAAATCACTAAGCAGGGAACTAGCAATTTTTTATTTGACATTAACTTTCTACAATATAGAGCTTCAAAAAATTCTCCTATAGCATAAAAATTGCAAGAATTAAATTCCATATGACAGACCAGCCAGAGAATCACCTTAATTATGTAAGGAATATAAGATTCCAGATGAACTTGAACAGAGACGAAGATGGCATAGTTCGGCAAATCAACAAAAATATGGAAGAATGACATGCAAGAAAAAGAGCCATAGGAACCAAACATCCACAACCTTTTGTCCTTTCGAGAAGGTTTCAAATAAGCGTTCTCAAGAATTATCAGTAAAAAGGGGACAAACATAAAATCTCACTGTCACTCAAGATTTGACGGAATTGGAGAGATAGTACTTGAAGATAAGGAACACACAAGCTATTGTTATGCAATAGTCCAGTAACTATAAAACCAACTTGATATTAATTGCCAGATAGGTATGGACAAGGCTTTGTTGAGTTGCAACTCGATATGAGGCTAACTTACACTTCCAATTGTGTTTTGAACAGCTGCAACACGTTGAAAAGCTCTCTCTGACTCCAAGGTCCGTACACGAAGCTTCAAATCACCTTGCTCCTATAAAAAAGACATGATAAAGATCAGTTTAAATTTCACGGCATGCGAAACTTGGAAATTGTCGAGAAGTATCAAAACTAACAGGTTACTTACCAGTCGCTGGATGATTTCAGCAAGCTTTTCAACTCTATCAGCCTGCCTAAATAAATTATAAAATGCACGGGACTGTCTGTCCCATCTCTTCCTGAAGTCCTGCATATGAGCAAGACCAAGCATCAGTAAAACTTGCCTTATTTATCACGTCTTGCAATTATCTATTAGGACATTAAAAAGTCTAGAGAATTTACCTTTACAACAACTTCAATACCAGCTTCACGAAACTTCAATAATTCTAGAGCATAGCTGCATTACATTGTACGTGAAGTAAATGTAAGCAAAACAGAGATAAAAAAAACCATTGGAATTCAGTATCTGATGCCTTGATGTTTTAAAATACACATACGGTTTAGCAATCTCAGTAATATCAAATCGAGGATCAAGGCCCTTCCCAATGCCATCCAAAACTGTCAGGATAAACTGGGTTAAATAACAGCAGTAGCAAAAAATATCAATTAAGTAGCTAAAGTACGGAACCTGAAAATGCCCTAACAACAAAAGTGAAAGTAGCAGGGAAGCGGAAGGGTTGATCTGCTGCAATGGCTAACAAATCTTCACCTGTTAAAAGGATACAGCATCTATAAGCAGAAATGCCTTATTTATTTGTACCTTTTTTTTTTTTTGGGAAGCAAAGACAGCTTAAAAAGTAGAGGCTTATTGCCTTTCATCCAATGTCTTGGAGAGATGAAAGGGACTAACATTATGACTAAATGGAAGGGAAGAAGGAAGATCAACTAATTAAAGACCAAAAACTCGAACACAGACATGAAATACTTAATCAAAAAGAATTTAAATGCAAAAGTCCACTAATAGATTAATAGAAACAAACTAATCTGTTAGAAAAATGAAATTAATACATATGTTATAACCTCAATGCTGTATAAAATAGTCAATTTCCGCTTCAGTTGAGAAAAAAGTAACAGGAAGACATCAAAGCATAATTCATAGAAGAAATCTGAATCCTACCTCTCAATATATGTGATGTATCATGATTCTAGAACTTGCGAAATCTGTACTATTTGCCTAACTAAACACAAGACAAGAGTAGCTTACCAATTGCAGCTAAACGTTGTTTCTTTTTATCTATTTTTTCCTCCTTGCTTAATGGCTTCTTGAATCCAACTTCTGCAGTTTCCATCTCTCTTTCTCTTCTTTGCGCTGCAAGACGCTCTTCGAAGCTGCGCCAGTTTAATTTAACCTTTAGTGCAATGCATGAAATTCAATACAAAATATAGAGAAACTCACGATCCGTATTTTTGTGTTGCTCAAGTAAACAAAACTTAGACATTTTGACAACTTCTTTGCAGATAAGAGTACAGGTCTTTTCCAACAGGGCAGTGTTCAGAAATTTAGAAAACAACAGAACCTATTTCTACCTTAAAAAAAATTGTTAAAAAAGTCAAAAGAAATCATCCTTAAGAAAAAATTTCCAACATAACCTAATTTCATTATGTTATTAGCATAGATATTATTAACATAGCTCTTCTTATAAGATTTATATTCAATAAACTTTCAGCATCCTTAAAAATTAATGTCTAAGAAACTCCGAACCACAAACTATCTGCATAGTTATAGCCATCACAAGTGACACTCTAATTTTGTAAAGAATGTACACATTCCACCCCTTATAACCACCCTTTTGAGGCCACTATATTTGGAAAAAGCAATAACAGAGAACAAAGGACTTCAAAAATGATGAATGGCAAGATAACAGGGATTGCTAAAAGGCCAGTTAGAGGAAAAGCCAATCCAACTATATCATTACACCAAAAAAGCCCTTTCTGTGGTTAGGTTTCGTTCACTCGTCACAAACCTTACCCAACGATCAATTTAAAAAATCAAAATTTATAAGTTGGCAAAGATGCATTTATTACTGAGCAAAAAGTTTAAATTGTCTTTAACAAGAAATGATAATGAAATCCAATGATGCATTCCAATATTTTTATTGGATTCAAGTCGTGTTAGTTCTGTAATGGAAAACTGCGTAGGATATACATCTTGGAATGGAAGATCCAGTGTAAGCATAATGGAAAAGAATTACGGAGAGTTAGAAGTCAGAGGTGAACCACTTTCATTCATTGTCCACTAAGTGTATCAAAAAACGCATGAGAACAGATGATATTCTTAATTTCATGTGCCGTCGGTTCTTAGTCCCCAATTGTTAGAAATTGGAATTAATAAATTAGCATATAACGAATATGCAAAAGAAGAAATGAATCTGAAAGGAAATGTCAGCTGTTGATCCAAGAAGAACCTGTTGAGGAAAAATTGAGCAGTTCGTCGGACAGCAGTCATGTCTCCTGTAGGAACCAGAACACCCATCTGAACCATTGCTTGAAGGACCTGCAGTAGATAAAAACTTTTTCTTAGTAAAACATAGCGTTGATATCATAATCAGACATGTCATTCATGTTAATAGCTGAACCTTTACGAAATTCAGACATGACCAAAAGCCAAATATTGAGAAACTATCACCTTATCCGCATCCTTCTCATAGACTCCATAAAATGTTTCTAGCAAGCCTTCTCTGATGTTAGAACTTATACTGTAAAGAGTAAAGGTCGAGTGTTTATTTGCATAGAAGATAAGTATTTCTAAAAAGAAAGCAGCGAATCAGATTGCACCTTCCCATCATTCCAAAGTCATAAAAGATCAATCTTCCACCATTAACATCATCCACGGCAATATTTCCAGGATGCTACAAATAATATGACATATATTCAAATTAATATCATCATTGATAGAAAGCACATAATTCAGGTATTATTCAACTGTATGCTGCTCAAAATGACAGAAAATTAATTCAAGTATGTGATCACAGATTCAGGGAGATGAAAAGCCCCATAGCAGATAATGGATCTTCCTTCAGCTTTTCCTCTCATTTCATTGCCGTTCTAACTAAACATGAAACTATGAATGGATCTTCCTTCAGATAATTTAAACCTTTTCTCGACTGTAAGTTTAGAAAGCAAATCTTTGTGAAGTATGTCCTATAAGCTCATAGGATTACTTACTGGATCAGCATGGAAAAAGCCATGTGATAGAATCTGCTCCAAGTAAGATTCAACAGCATAACGGCCCAGCCTGATGAGAATTAACAAACATGAGAATCACATCGGCAATCGGAAATGTAATTTCTATTTTCCAAACTCAGAAGCATAAAAATTTTCACTTAACATGGTTCATATATATTATCTCATACCTCTGGCGATCCACACCCAACTGATCTAAAGCTTGTATGCGGTTTATTTTGATCCCAGGGACATATTCCATTGTCAGAACCTACAGAATGTGAAAAGATTGATCAAATGAACAAATATTACAGAGAAAATCAAATATTCTCATCATTCAACCTTCTATGATTTCTTAAAATTAAACCTGTGGAGTCGTGTATTCCCAATATATTGTTGGGACTTTGACATAATCCATGTCTTTGAAGTTATCTGCAAATTTCTCTGCATTGGCAGCTTCCTTTGTGTAGTCAATCTCCTGAAAGTTGTTAAGGTGAGGGAATCCTCTATATATATAATGGAAGTTCTCTAGAACAGAAAGAAATAGAACAAGAACATGATTACCAAAATGATACTAAGACCAACCTGGTACCACAGGAATTAAGGCTAATCAAGGCACCTATCAAAAGTGAACTTCATTTGTTTGATCTATTTACATACATGTACTCCGGTATTTTTTTGTCTACTTAAAGTGCAATCTACACTTAGTTTCTATATTTTTTGAGTCACAACAACTATACGATCATAGCAGCAAGGGTACAATTTTCATAAAACTTAATGTTATACCAACTGATTACCTGATATAAGACACTTGCGCACTCATCATAGATAGCGACCCAATCTCTTTTTGCACCGTCAGATTTTGGATCAACCTTCTGAAGATATTCAGCTATCACCTGAAGAGACCAAATGATCAAACATATAAATGCGTTAATATTTCCAATCTATTTCGTGACAAGCGAAAGACAATTGCGAAATATTAACAAAACTAATGCAAGTGTGACATAGGTGATGTTGCGCAAACTTAAGATTACTCACAGTTTTGTGTTCATAATCACAATAACAGAGCAGTAAACTGGTGAGAATTTTCTTTCAAATGACTACAATACAATATAGCACATCTCCAAAGTGAAAAATGACAACGATCCTCTGGATTTGCTGGTGCGGGAACTCAATGCTATGGAAAGTGAATCTTCACAATAAGCGTATGCTAGTAGAATGTAAGGAATACTCAGATTAGTCACTAACCCTTAGGTTTTTAAGATCAATGTCGAATAGATCCTTTAGACCAGGCCTTTGTACTTTGACAACGACTTCCTGTCCCTTCAGTTTTGCACGGTGGACCTGACCTGTAGCAGAAGATTTTAGAATTCTGATAAATCATATATTTACAAGTGTAATTAAAACATGCAAAAATGGTTTGTTTTCCTACAAGATAAAAAGTAAAAACACAAATCAAATAGAACTGAAAGCATCACCCCAGACTAACAAAACACTATCTTCTTGTCAAGGTACATAAATGAATCAAACTTACCAAGACTCGCTGCAGCAATTGGCTCTCGGTCAAATCTTTCAAATATATCATCTAAGGGTGCTCCAAGTTCTTCCTTAACTGTTGCCAGAGCAATTTCTGATGGAAAAGGAGGAACTTGATCCTGCATGCAATGGAAATGCAGTTAGTTCTTTGTGAGATCGATATTAGTTCTTTGTTTCACGTATAGGAAAGATGAGGATCATCCACCAACTGCAAGTGAAATTGATAATAATGACGATGATGATGACAAATAGATGCTTTGTTGCCTTCTGGCTCAACCAAAGTGCTCTAATACTTCAGACAGAGAAGCTAGTGAAACAATGGTTGAGCATACAATATTCCAATTTAAAGAAATGGTATTTAATGATGTAAAGAAAAAATGATAATTTTCACCTGAAGCTCTGATAATTGATCAACATATTCTTGAGCTAGAATATCCACTCTCGTGGAGAATTGCTGGCCAATTTTGATAAATGTAGGGCCTAATCTCAAAATATTTTCCTTTAACCACTTGGCAAGGACCTTCCGCTTCTGAACCTTCTTTTCCTCTGTCATCCCACCTGCATTTATGAGTCCTCCAATTTACTTAGAAGCATAGAGAGAGGAAGCGATGGAACAGACACGGCATTGAAAGCAACTAAGAAACTTTGACACATATACTTGTGAACTAATCACAAAATTGATATATAAAGTAGTTATTGGCAGAAACCACAAAAAGATTAAAAGGTAGGAAAAACCAAAACGCAAATTGACCTTCTTTATGCTAGTAAAGGCCTAAGATTATGGGCTCAAACAAGATGTTGCTAGAGGCATCATAGTTAAGATTCTCATCGCTATCTAAACTTTCTGTACATTTACCAAGTCAAGAAACATTATTCCCATTCCAAATACATAAAAATTTAGTCACACCATCAGCTGCAAAAAGCACAAAAGTGGTACTTCTAGGTTACGGGACCGTTCCCAACTACTACATCTTTAAAAACGAACTTTAAATAAAGAAAAGCTCACATAAGAAAACTTAAATTCGAGTACCATACTGCTAATATTAAGTTCCCAACCAATTCAGTTCATTCAGAGAATTTCATTGCAACACTTTCAATATGTGCTTAAAATCTTACTTCACTGGAGGATGGAAATATCACTGTGAGCAAATTGATATTTCACTATCAAGATCACAATGTAAAATCACACCAATGATACTTCCTCACAGTTGTCCTAAGAATGCAGAATACGTCTAAGGCATATCATCATGAAGACAAAAATAACATTTATTATACCAGGATGTGTAAAAAAATCAGTTTTAAGCAAGTGACTAACCTCGGTACGAGAATTTCTGATTGTTTAACCAAACCCTAAATATAAAAGTCAGAACAAATCCCCATATCTCCAATGTCCTTTGAATTGTTGAATAGGTTTTGAATCTACTCCAACGGCCCCCAGGGGCAACAGATACCTGCAAAAAAAAAAAAATTAAAGTTTATAAGAGATTGTTCAGGCCTCAACAATGTATCAAAATCTGAGGGTTTAATCACACAGTAAAGATCACCAAAAGTTGCAAAAACTTCTCGCCTTAGTTCAGAAAAATTATAATTCAACATTTTAGTCTCTAATGTTCAATTTTACTGCAATTTGATCCTTTCTATTAAAGTTTCTTAAGCAATTTTTGTTTTTGCAGAAGTATAAAGCCTTGTATTTTATCCATAAAAAAATGTTTGTCAAATGATTTGATAATAGATTTAGGGTGTGTTTGATAGGGA
>CAIGRM010251980.1:0-22981 GCA_903798335.1 Fraxinus albicans
TTAATTTTGTAATATAATTATTAATATTTAAATTTTTAATTATCACCTGTTTTTTGAAATGAGAAATTTAAAATTTTGATGGGCTGTAATTTTCACTATTTTTATCTTAAATGGTTAAATGGAGAAAATGGGATAGGGCGGAGAATGTGGATCCCGCATTGACCCACTATCCCATCCTCTCTTCTTTGGCCTCGCCCTAGACCACCTCCACCATTGTGTACTCGTCGTTATTCACCGCCCTTCCACCCCATATACATATATATAAATTGTATTGTATATGACTGCGGCCTTATGTGATTTGTGACTCAGCCTTTGTTTGGTATAAATTGAACTAAGTTAAAGCCAGTAATTAATTTTAATTACATATTTTATAGGATCCACAATTTTTTAATTATAAATTTCATCAACTTTTATTAAAATCTACTAATAATCATATTTAACATGTGACTGTGATCTGTAAATTGTGTATCGTCTGTTTAGTTTCAATTTATAGGCCACAACATTTATGAGAGGTCACAATTTGATCACCCGATATTTGAAAGTATTTTATAAATTTGTAAATTTTATTTTTAAACTATTATAGTTAATGAAATTTTTCCTTAATAAATACATCGTATTAGAAAGAACATACAATTTATATCAACGAACCAGACATTATAAACAGAAAGAACGGATAATTTGAGAGTTCTCTTAGTCAACCTTATAAGGCACAGATGTCACTACAAAAATTAAAGAAGGGACAAAATAATAGTCTAGTTTGTAGGAATGCGGTCATTATTCGCCATTATATTTCCTTTTGTGCGAAGACAAAATAATATCAGTATAGTATTAATTAGGTTCCACTAAGAACCGTTTGGCAAAACTTATAAATTCTTCATAAATGGTTAATTTCATTTAAAAAGAAAAAAGAAAAAAAAGGATGAACCGCATCATTAGCGGCCCCCACCTGCCCTGCCCTGCCCTAGGTCTTGGTGAAGGAGGTAAATCGCAGGTTATGCATCCAAGGATACAATGTGGAAGGCTGCTTGTACACTTGCACTTACCCAATGGTCAAATCAATATTTCAGGATTCGAACCCTTGATGCAGCAGCCTCAAGCAAAGTTGGAGATTTTCCACCTTCCCCTTTTACCACTTAGAGATGTGCCATGGGGACATTAATTTCATTTTAAACTAACACATTCCAGTGGATTCACAAGCACTATCTTATTTATGAGACTTATTGACCTCAAATTATTGCGATTTTGTTTTATCATTGTATCTTTGTTAAAGTTTGATTAGCCAAATGACATGAACGCCTACCTGAACGAGGCTAGCAGGCATTGAAGTCACGTCTCTTTGAGTTGCTCTAACAAACACGGAAGTTCAATTTTAAGAACATGAAAAAATACACATATCTAAGCCCTATTTGAATATCATTTTAATGAGTTTTTCATGGGATATCACATTTTTCTACATTATTTTTATTGTTTAAAAATTATTCAAGTTCAGTACATCTGTCAAACTTTGAAAAATATCATTCCCGTCGTTGAATCCAAGTTAGGCAATTTTACCCTTTCTCTTTTTCCATAATTCCATAAATACCCTTCATTGTTTAATCCTACCGTTCTCATCACTTTTGCAAGGGTGAAATGGGAAATCGATACATATAAATTGCCATGTTATTATCCATTAGTCAACGAATGCAATGTGCAGCTAACCACTTTTTCACTATTTTTGAAATGTGCGGACCCACACCGACAGTAAATGAAAATGCATTATGGGATTTTAATAAAGCCCAAACACATGCTAAGTATTTTTATCAGTGTAAAATTCTTAAAATAGTTATTGCAGTCAAACGTCGTATCCTTTGCATGATCTACCTAATGAATAGTTTATTACAAATTCCTGAGTAGGATTGAGTAAAAGTAAAGATAAAGAATGGCATACATAGTGGTAAAAACCATGAAAAAAGAAATTATATTTGATGGAATAAAAATGAAAGATGTCATGTGTTGTCTCTTTTATTTGCTAGCAATTGATTAGTTGGGGACATTTTGTCTGCCTTCTATGTTCTCAAGGTGGCCAGTTTGACAGTCTAAAGTAAAATTATTTTATGATACTATTTCTCTTTTATTTCCTATTCGATGAAGCTTTTTATTAATGTTTTTTTTTGAGAAAATATTTTCGAACATGTGATCAAAATAAAAAAAAAGGTAATACATTTATGTTGCAAGCGGAAGCGCAAAAACTCCTTAAAAATAAAGTTTCATTAATAAGCCAGAGGTGTTAATGTTGTTAGTATCTTACGCATGTCAAGTGGTGAAGAGTACTTTACAAACAGTCTAGAACACGATTCAATACTCATAAAATTAACTCAAGTTGATTAATCCTCCATTTCCAATCGATGGTGGGTCGAAGTTGCCACTAGGCAATAGAACTTAGATGTAATACTCATATTGGGATATGAAAACAACAACATAAAAAACAAAAAGACGAGAATCTACTAGCTTGTGAAGACACCAATAATATTTTATAGAATTTATCAAAATTCGTGAAGTGTAAACAATTGATTATTTCACGTCATCATGCCTAACTAATCATGATGTTAAGGAACCTGGACAATCAGCCCCTTGTAAGTTGTAACATGTCAATCGTTTTCAGAGTTGAGAGTTGTCTCACGACTTGACTATTCTACTCATATTCAAGTGGTTTAGCGAGATTATCATAAGTTGTGTGTGAGTAAATTATATTAGTATCTAAGTATAAATATTTGTCATGATATTTTCTGTAACTGTGCTTTTGACAACCTGGTTGGACATCGAGCCGACATAAGAATTTAGTGCGGGAATGCAAGGACCCTAGGTAATCAGTGACATAACTCCAGCTGACTTGGGGAGGCCTAGCTCGATTGGACTCATATAATTAAAAATAAAATTTGTATTAGCCTCTATTTGATCCACATTCTACAAAAATTCATGTTTTCAAAACTTATTTTCAATCACACATTCTTCAATAAAATAATATTTTTCATCACATTCAAAAAATTTTCTTATTTTTTAACTACATATTTTCCGTCAATCTACTATTTTAAAATACATTTTTCCAAAATAATTTGGCTCGAACACACTCTAATAAACCCTGGAAAAAACTTAGGAAACAATTATTACTAGCATATTTGAAATAAAAATGTATTGGAAAAGAAAATATTTCAACGGTCTTAAAAATCCTAGTACATAGAAGTAGTAAATGCTAGTTGTACTTGTCATACTGTGGAATGACTGAGAAGATCAGACACAAAGATTACTTATTTGTCTGTGCAGGTAAGAAAAGAAGAATCAATTATGATCTCTTTAATTGCTTATTTGTACTTGTGGATTTTAGCTCATTATGGTAGTTGAAAATACCACTGGCCCATGCACTCTGTTATTCTGCATCAGCAAGCTTCACCTTTAAAGCTCATGTGACTTTTCTTTTCTTTTCTTTTTTTTTTTAAAAGGGAAATTGAGGAGTGGGAAAAATGGAAGAATATCTCGCCATTCTATGTTCTGCTTAGTTTCCTGTTTGGCACCGATTAAAATCTAGAATATCTCGCCATTCTATGTTCTACTTAGTTTCCTGTTTGGCACCGATTAAAATCTAGATTTTAATATATCAAAATCAACAATTGATTTTAACTGCATATTTTATAAGTCCCACACGTTTTCAACTATACGTTTCATCAACTTCTATCAAAATTTACTAGAAATCTGATTGTAATCCCCATCAAACAGGGGCTAAGCAGTTCAAACTCAATATTATCGTATTTCTCAATATCCTTGGTCAGTTAATTTTCATTTGATTTCGTGATGACTTCAAGCTCGACACTTTTACTCACTGAGTTAGATCTCAAAATTTAGTTTCAAGATTTTCTTCTCCACAAATATAACACATTTGTAAGAGGCGGACAGACAGACGGCGGTCGCCACCCCCCACCCCCACAACATTTTCCAAATTTTTCTAAATCTATATGGAAATTTAGAAAAAAATTTCGCTCCAATATGAAAATCGTGATTCCGTCTCTGACATTTGTATTGTACAAGACAAGATGTCTTCTTGTTCTTGCAGCGTGCTCAATAGTCGATATGGCATTGTGTGGGGAAGGGGAAATTATTGGCGCTTTTATCTTTTTGACCATGCATCATCATATTGGGTTGAACTGTGTAATCTTCCCAGAGCAGGATTGTGTAATTTTTGACCATGTATCATCATTCAAATTGTTGATTTAGAATGCTGAGAAATATTCAAATTTTAGTTATTTTTGTTTAGGTAATTCAATATGTTATGTTCATGACTCTCTGCAATTTAGTTGTGCTTTGTTTCAAAGGATTAACGTTGTGTTATATTTAGTCCATGTTTGAGTCACATTAAAATTTTTATTCTCATTTTTTTACTTATTTTCAACCATACACTCTTCAATAAAATAATATTTTACATCACATAACTTTTCCTTCTTTTTCAACCCAACATTCTCCATCAATCTACTATTCTAAAATACATTCTTTCAAAATAATGTAGCTCAAGTTGCAGTTTTACTTTTCTATAGTTGATTGATATGAAGAATTTAAGAAGGCTAGCGATGTGTACTTTTGCATTTGGTACACGATTTTATAGGAAAGTGTAGGATTGTTTTACGCGTTTATGTGTACTTATGAACTTAATGTCTTTACAAATTTTAGCGAATTTCTACCTAGTATAAATGTTGTTATCATAGGTAAACTCCGAATTTGAGGTACTTTGAGCAAAAGTGAGGCGAGACGTACATATTTACAGCATATTATTTACGCGTTCCTACCTTTTTTTCATATGGTTATACATGTAATATTATTCATTTAAAAAACTTTCAGAAGTGCTTAATAATAAACTCTCAAGCATGAGTTTATATATATATATAATATTATTCTTTTAAAAAAAATTCAGAACAGCTCAATAAAAAACTCTCAAGTATATGTTGGATTGTTTTAAAAATTGTTACTAAAAATCATCAAAATCGGACTCCTCATCAATGCCCAAAATTGATAATTTAAAACACCTGCATGATCGACAACCCCAAAACTCCCATGCAAGCCCTTAGGGTTTCTTCTCACACTAAAATAGAAATTGGCGAAAAGGGAAATAATAAGACTAAAGGGTAAAAGACAATAAGACATTAAAAATGTAGGTAAAATTCAAAGAAATAAAAAAGCGGGTATTTTTCAAATTTTAGTAGAAAATGGGTATGTGGCATAATTATTCCATTTTTCTATGCGATATAAGGCAACCAAATGGGCTGGCACAACACATTTTTTAGAGGAAATTACACCAATCATAGTTTTTAACTTATCATTTCAAAGAATAGATTTTAAATTTATTCTTTCAAAAATCATCCCACCAACCGTGACTTTAACCCTAATTCATTTTCTATTCAAATAAAAGGTCACAAAAATTTCTCCAACACCTTCCTCATTCTTTGGCATCTTCCTCACTTCTTCTGCACAACACTTTTTGTATCGCCATCATCGCTGTGAAAATGCATGCTCGTCGTTGTTGTTATAAGCATCAACGACTTGGCTGCTCTTTCTCTAATCTGCTTCTGAAGCAGCAACACCCATCACCTACGTGACAACATCGAGCACCGCTGCTCCTCTGATCTATCTAGTTGCTATGTTGTTTCTTAGTTGGAGTTTTTGGGTGATTTTTATTGGTGGTTTGCAAGTGGTGGTGGTTGTTTGTAGTTTGCAAATGATGGTTGGTGGTGGTGGTGGTGCAATAGTGGCACGACGTTTGGGTGGTAGAGTAGAGTGGAGAGGGTGGGATGAAGAGCATTTGTTACCATTTATTTTGGTGATTGTGACCAATAAAATGGATGATTTACTACAATAACTTAAAAAATGTGTGATTGTGACTAAATTTATAATTGTGATTTACAATTTCTGTCTTTGTGACTATGATCTTATGTGATTTGTGACTGTGATCATAATTATGTGTTATTGTGACATTTGAATTGTTATTGTGACCTTGAGCTGTTATCATGTGATCACCCGATTTTTGAAACTTTTTCATGGGTTCTTCATTTTTGAAAATGTATCTGGAAACCTTTATAATTATTTATTTTTCCAAATTTTTAATTCAGCCCTTTTTCCTTTTGAGGGTTAGTGGCCTAATTAGGACGACGGAGGCCCATAGATTTTAGGACTAGCGCCCACTCCGAGTTCTATCTGCATGTTGGGTATTACAAGTTGAGGAAAATAGGTACAGTACGGTCCAAAATCAAGAAAATAGATTTATATCCTTAATTATCATTAATTTTTAATTAACATTAAAATTTATGTTAATTTTCAATTGTAAAGTGTTTGTCACTTCTTGTTTTAAAAGTGATATAGATATATGTGAAAATGAAATACTGTCCAAATTCATATGGAAACAATTCGTCCTTTGCATGTGATTGTCAAGGTACAAAACAAGGAAGTTAGCAAGATCATTTTAATCCATTGAACTGTTGTATGTCTTATAGTTAAATTTCTAAGTGACATGATATGTGACTTTCAATTTCAAAAGTGTACGTTGCTAGTATTTTTATTTCAAAAGTAAAAATGACGTGTAGAAGTATCTAATGTGTTAGTAACAAAAAATTCAATCACGTTTCATAAATCTTTCAACTATCTTCTCTTTTGTAACTTCTTCTTTATAGCGTAAACGTAATGATTTCATTTCATGTTTCATTCCCGATTTCTTCAATTTCTAAATTCATCATCTTTTTCCTATTTCCTCCATAACAAATAAAGATATTAATTTTATCTAAAAGAAAATTCAAATGAAATAGCGTGCGATTTTTTTTTTATTTTTAAAAAGCGACAGAGCATGTCACTTTCAAACATTGATTGATCAAAAAATAATTCAAATGGAATAGTGTGCGACTTTCTTGAAAAAAGTGACAGAGCATGTCACCTTCACCTTTCAATATTCATATTTACAATTTCCAAATACTTTGTGTGCATATAGTGATGGCAATGGGGCGAGTTCGGGGCGGGGCACCCTCACTCCACCTCGCCTTAGACGGTGCGGGGTGGGACGGGTACGGGGCAAGGACTTGCCCCGTTTCCTGCCCCATTTGTTTTATTTTTATTTAAAATACAAATTCAAAATTTTAAAATCCAAAGCAAATGATGTTTAAACTAACTATATCAATATTCAAAGCAAGCATTTGAAACAAAAAAAATGTCCAAAACAAATAATATCCAAAACAATTTTTTTTTTTTTTTTAATTCTTCACGGGGCGGGTTCGGGGCGGGGCATCTCCGCCCTGTCTAGCCCCGCGACCCGCGACGGGACGGTGAACCTCGCCCCCCCGCCCCGCCACCGCCACCCGTTCGGGGCGGTTTTTTTCCCCCATTCGGGGCGGGGCCCCACGGGGATGGGGCGATGTGAGGAAAATTGCCATCTCTATATGTGCATCTTTTATTGATTAAAAGTTGAATTTTCATTTAATTCAACCATGGGCCCGTTTGATTCTCATTATTGTAGAATGGGAATGAAAAATATAGTCTTTATTGGGCCCCACACAAGAGATAGAAATTCAAAATTGATGACTTGATGTGATGGATAACGGTCATATTTTTCATTTTTATGGAAGAAAATGAGAAACAAACGGGGGCATAATATAATAACTCTATATCTCTATTATTCTCCACTTATCTGATCAAGTGTCAAGGAAACTTGGTAAACTTGATAGTGCTAAGGCAATCTTTACCCAACAAATTGTTCATTTAAGAAAAGTTTTTTTAGTTTTAAGATAGACTCATCTAAAGACATAGTTGATAATCTTGATACCTTTATAAATTGGTACAAAATATCACTAATGTTGGGGACAAGATTTATGAGGAGTATAAGCAGTTATACTCCTCAATGCCATACCAAAGACATACAGAGATGTCAAAACTGCCATTAATTATGATAGGGATATCTTGACTCCTGAGGTAGTTATAAATTCTTTAAGAAGTAAAGATTTGGAAATTAAATATGAAAAACACGTGAAGGAATTAGAGAGTTTGTTTGTAAGAGGCAGACAATTTAATAGGCAAGGTAATAATCAATCTAATAAAAATCATTTAGAAAATAGTAATAGTAATAAGAAGAAGTTTAAAAGGAATCAAGATCCAAAACTAAATCAAGGAATAGAAAATGCTATGGGNCAATTTAATAGGCAAGGTAATAATCAATCTAATAAAAATCATTTAGAAAATAGTAATAGTAATAAGAAGAAGTTTAAAAGGAATCAAGATCCAAAACTAAATCAAGGAATAGAAAATGCTATGGGTATGGGAAGATATGGCACTATATAAAATATTGTTACAAAAATAAGAATGAACAAAGGGATAAGAATGTAGATGAGGGAAATGTGGTTGAACCAGTTGAACCAAATATAGTTTTTGTATATTTGGTCTCTAAGTCATCTGATTTGGAATCAGCAAATTATGTCGTTAACAGACATAAGATCCAAGAATGGATTTTGGATTCGGATATACCTTTTATATTACATATGAAGGGTTCTGGCTCTAAAATTTTAAGAAGCCAAGAAGTGGTGAAGTTGTGATGGAAAATAATATTGCCTTCAATGTTGAAGGAATATGTGACGTGACTCTAAAATTTGAAAACGGTTAAACGTACAGCCTTGAAAGAGTCAGGTATGTACCTGAACTAAATAGAAACCCAATTTCAATGGGAGAATTAGATGATCAAGGGTTGTGTGGTAAGATAGGAGATTGCATGATGAAAGTGCTAAAGAGATCACTTGTCATTTTCAAAGGAGTCAAGCAAGAAAAATGGCATCTATGTTGCTAAGGCTAAAATAGTATTGAAAGTGATGCTAAAGTTTCTAGTGTTGAACCTAATTCCATCTAAAAGTGGCATAGAAGATTAGCCCGTGTGAGTGAAAAAAGTCTCACTATATTGTTTAAAAGGGGTATTTTTGGAAAATATTTATTTTCAAACATGTCTTTTTGTGAACACTACACACTTGAAAAACATCATTAACTGCATTTTAATTCTGGAAAACATAAACCTACTTCTCTACTTGAATATGTTCATTCTGATTTGTGAGGCCCTACCTCCACTATTACTCAATGAGGAAAAAAATATTTTCTTTCAATAATTGATGATTTTTCAAGAAGCGTGTGGGGGGTTTTTCTATTAAAACACAAGTTAAATACTTTTGAAAATTTTAAAAATTGGAAATTATTGATTGAAAATCAAATGACCAGAAAGAGTAAGGTCTTAAGAACTGATAATTGATTAGAATTTTGTAATTCTGAATTTGACTAGTACTGTGAACAAAATGGTATATTGAAACATAAGATTGTCCCATACACACTCCAACAAAATGGGGTTGATGAAAGAATGAATAGGACCTTACTCGATAAGGTCAGATGCATGATGGTGGGATCAAGGGTTCCTAAGGTTCTATGGGATGAAGTTGTTTTTATTGCAACATATATAGTGAACAGGACACCTTCCAGTGCCTTGGAAGGTAGAATCCCTGAAGATAAATGGTCTGGAAAAATTTCTAACTATTCTAACCTTAGGACTTTTGGGTGTGCAACTTATTCCCACCAATATCTGGGAAAACTGAAGCCAAGAGCTCAAAAGTGTGTTTTCTTAGGCTATTCTGAAGGAGTTAAATGTTATAGGTTATGGGTAATAGATCAAATGGGTTATAAGATAATAATAAGTAAAGATGTTGTTTTTCATGAACATGAAATGCCATGTCTACTAAAAGATAAGGCTCTTGGCCCTGAATTTTCTGATGTTATAAGGTTTTAGGTAGAGTTGGGATCTCAGCTTGATCATGTTCAAACTGATGATTTAAGCACTGAGCCCGCATATCCCCAAATTCAAAATGAAACTAAAGAACAAAGTGTGCAGGCCCAAGATCAAGCTAAGATTGATCATCCCAGTCAACATGATGATCTAAGTGATTATCAGTTGGCTAGGGACATGCCTGGAAGAAATATAAGAAAACCTGTTAAATATGATGACTATCTCTCCTTCTCTATTTTATCTTATCAAGACCTAGCCTATAAAGAACCTAAAACCTACAAAGAGGCTTTGAGTTGGAATCAATCTAGGAAATGGGAATCTGCTATGAGGAAGAAATGGATTCTCTGATGAAACATAAAACTTGGGTTCTTGTTTCTAAACTTCAAGGCAAGTCTATAGTAGATTGTAAGTGGTTATAGAAGGTTAGGAGAGAAGTACGGATAGAGAACCTTTAAATTTAAGGTTAGACTAGTGTCTAAAAGTTTCACACAAAAGCAGGGTATAGATTATAATTAAAAAAAATTCACTTGTTGTGAAATACACTACTATCAGAGTCTTGTTTTGCTTTGGCTACTCATCATGATTGAGAAATTGAACAAATGGATGTAAAAACTGCATTTTTACGTGATGATTTAGATGAATCAATTTATATGTCACAACCTGAAGGTTTTATAGATGAATCTAAATCCGACTCGTGTCTTTACTCAAAAATCATGTATGGCTTGAAACGGTCTCCTAGATAATGGTATAAGATGTTTGATAATTTTGATATGGTTGTTGGTTTTACAAGAAACTCATAAGATCATTATCATTACTTTAAGAAAGGATCTGATGATGTTATATTTGTTATTGATTATATGCTTTTAATTGGCCCTGATCTAAAACAAATATATGATATAACAGGAAATTTTGGCACTGAATTTGAAATGAAAAATCTGAGACATGCAAAAATAATAATAATTGGGATGGACATTTTTAGGAAAATATCTCAACACATGTTAATATTCAAACAATTTGCATATGTTGAAAGGTTCTGTCAAATTTTTTTATGCATAAATCAAAATCTGTTTATTTGCCTTTAGCTAGTCATTTAGTAAAGAACAGTGTCCAATAGATGAATCTAATATTAGACATATGGAGAAGGTACCCTATGCTAATGTTGTGGGTTCTGTCATGTATACTATGGTGTGTACAAGACTTGATGTGGCTCGTGTTACTAGTATTTTAAGTAGATTTATGGCTAATTCTGGACAGGGATAATAGAATATTCCCAAATGCTTATATATTTACTCTATATAGTACTTGTGTAAGCTAGAAATCACAGTAACAACTTATTGTAGCTCTGTCAACTACAAAAGCAGAATATGTGGCAGCTACAGAAGCTGTAAAAGAAGCCTTATAGTTCAAAGGGTTACTAACAGAAATTAATATGCTTACTGAACCTGTCATTGTCTATTGTGATAGTCAAAGTTCCGTACACCCGTGTAAGAATCCCCTTTTTCATGAAAGAACAAAGCATATAGATGTAAAGTTGTATTTTATCTCTAATGAATCTATCGTTCTTGAAAAAAATTCTTATAAAGTTTAATCCTTCTAACATGGGAATAAAGGTATTGTCTATTTCAAAATTTAAATCACGCTTGTCTTTGTTGAACAATGATACTACTTAAATTGGATTGCAGGTATAAATGGATATAATTGGAGGACTGTAGTGATGTTGGAAGTCTATTGGCATCAAGGTGGAGGTTGTTGGGCTGTGATACCAATTTTCTCCTTTTGGGGCAATGACAATAAATGGCTAAGGCCTAAAACTGTTTTCAAAGTTCATGCAATTGCCAAGTAACATGGCCTAATCCTGAGACCTAGATCCATTAGTCTGAAGTCGTGTTTTGTAACTTGTTGCTTTCTTTGGTAGCAACTCAACATGCTTTTGCCTTTTGATATTATATATGAGAAACCACATGTACCGTTGGATTGAAGATGTGATTGATGGTTGGTAATGAGGGTATATATATCACCCTTTGTTGCCCTATTATTCACTTCTGCCTTCTTTCGTTTGGATTACTGGCTTCCAGAGACTTCTCTCCTCTTCTTCTCTTCAAGTTCTTCTACCAAACCCTTAGTTAAAAGTATGTTTTTTTTTATTCTTTTTGGAGAAATCTTACACTGCATGTGTTGTATTGAAGATAATACTCTGTGTTATTGCCTTTTAATTGATAAAGGTGTGACTCAAAGTATCTGGGTTAGTGTTCGAGTGTTTGTATACAATTCATTTTTGAGTCTGGGCACCAATATTGTAATGATCTTTATCTTTGATGCCTGGATTATTGCATCATAAAAGGTTGAATAAAGTCCAGTTTACACTTTGGTTTTCTGCAATTGATCTTGAGTTACAATGAGTTTTGGTTCGATATTTTACACAACACTTTCAAATTCGGGTTTTTTGCAATTCTGCCATGGATGAATTATGAAATATATCCATTGAGGCAACCCTAGTTTTCACCCAAAAGTCACGCCATTGAGGCAACACCCATGATTCCTCCCCGTCCGCCACTGATTGAGATTATCCTTGTTCATTTAGATGTCTCCCACAAACTTTGCTCTTTAAAACACACTTTATGCAACTCTTAGTCCCTTCATCTGTTCCTCACGACCCTAGATAGTTAAGCCAGTCTCTATTGATTTTTGGCACTCGCAGATACTCTAGAAAAGAAACTCAAAAATGAATAGAGACAAGGATTTGGCGAATTCTGTAAACATCCGTGAAGTCCTTGTAATCGTATAGGCTACATGCCTACACTTCCGGCCAGTCGTTCCTTCTAGTGGCATCCATTGCATCCCACATTTGATTGTGCATGTCGTTTGCCTTTTACTTCAATTTCACTTGCCTTTACCTGCCTAGAGGCCACAACATTCCATGTCACACTCCTACTAGCACCTTCGACCGTATGCCTTGCACTTTAGTGCTTCTCCTTTCGATCCTTGTCTATCTTTGTATTAAATTATTGTTTAATACACAAAATTTTATATAAAGAAGAAGTAAAAAAATTAAAAACAAACTCATCTTTCCCTATTCCTCTCCTCCCAAAATTGCCAATTTTTTTTTAAAAAAATTAAAAATATTATATTATAGTTTAGTATTGCATAATTATTAATCTAAAAGAACTTTGTTAACCAACAAAGAAAAAATCGTTGTAATATACAATTATCAAAAAAACGTCTTTCTACTTTGACTGTCCATGAAATTGGTCAAATAAGAAAAAAACTCTATTTCTTCCTCCAACTTCTTACTTTTGTTAATACTCGAAATAAAATAAAGAAAAAATACAAAACTTTGAAAACCTTCAATATATCAAACCAAAACAAAGATAAATTTTATAAATTTTGATAAGTACAACCCACATTACTATTGGCCGTAAGGCATAGCTTTATAAAAGCTAAAAGATGCTTCTGAATTAAGAAGTTGAAACGCATTTGAAAAATTCTGCAAAAATACATTATTTAATTAGAAGAGCTTTCAGAAAAAATTGACATAAAATTGCTTTAAAGAAAAGTAGGGCCATATCTATGTATGTTTGATGGAATTTACTAGGGGCTCGATTGGCTTGAGCATTTTTTCTGTGCAATTAAGGTTCTGAAAGTACATCAGTAATTCTAAAATCACCGCAAATCTCTAGCCCTTTCTTTAACATGCATGGGAAAGGAATTTCTTTCTCCTGTGAAGCAGCACAAGGTCATCAACAACTTGATTCAGCAATGACTCAAATATTTGTTGCCCATGATGCACACATATCTCTTCAAAATCTTCAAACTTCAACACTCGACTGGGTACCCAACAAGACTCCTTTAGATCATCTTCTGTCAAATTACAGACATTTTCGACCAATTTTATGTTGTAAGAACTCTCTTCCTTCGTCGTTTTGTTGTGGTCATGTTCGTCAGTAATTGCCTTGAGCTCTCCATTTTTAGAATGCGGTATAGGTTTGTTTGAAAATTGCAGCACCGGCAAAACTTCTGCAGGAACATCAACACTCATCATTTCACAAAAGTATTCAATCCAGCATATTAAACAGACCAATGAAAATTTAGCATTCCTAGGAATTATTATATGTTAATTGATTTCACATAACATATATATATACCTGATGCTGATGGAGTGGCTACTGTTTGCATCTGATAATGTTGAGCTTCATAAAAAACTGAGAAAGAAGGTGAATTTTTTGGGTTGCACTGAGAATTCTTATTCTTTCTCTTCTTGGAATACTGTGATTTGGCTGGCCTTCTTTCCTTCAAGTCCACATTTTTTTTTCTACTAACATTCTCTTTACGAGGTGTAGAACTATAGCCAACTTCTGAAGATAATTCAACATCCACTTTCTTGAGCTTATCCTCCAATTTCTTACAAGATTTCTTCATAAGATACTGTTTATCTTTTATGTTTTGATTGCTTTCATTCTTGAGGACCTTCTTCTGTTTCACCTCCAATCTTTCTTGATATTTGGTTGTAGCTTTACAATTTTCTGCTTGCTCAAAGGGCAGAATCAAGTTAAAATCATGTTTTCTTTTAAGATCAAGAGAAGGAACTTCACGAAATGACACAGATGTTCTTACTCTTCTATGCTGGGCCGGGGATTGTTTACAAGAAACATCAAGTTGTGCAAGAAAATCAATGGAATTCAATGACCTGCTTCGAAAATAAGAAGCCAGACTTTTATCTTTTGGGTTGATATCTTCTGACAGTGAATCTAAACCCATTAATCTGGCCACCACTCCAGGAGCTTCTGCAGCTTTCACTTTTGCTTCATCAGACTTTAAAGCATTTTCAGGCTTCTCAACTTCTTTGTTGGTCTTGGATTCAACAGACTGATCAGATGGGTGTGTTGGGAGGCTGCCACAGCACAACAACCGCCGTATGACGCCGGAGAAACACTTGGTAGAATTTGTATCAACTGAATTCGCCATTTTTCTTCAGTTCAACACACACAAAGGGAGGGAGGAGGAAAAGGAGTGGGGGTTTCGAAATTTGAATGAATTAATGATTGAGGGAGGGAATGGAATGGAGTAGATGAATTATTGAAGGAATATGCCAATTGTGTAGTCTTTGAATTCACACTGCATGATAGAAAATTGAAGGTTTAGCAATGCAATTTGGTGGTACGTAGCTGTCAAACTGGACTGGGAGGCGTGTGTACGGAAGAGAAAAAAATAGTTGTAGAGGTCTTCCGAGGAATTCCTTCGTTCAATGTTGTACTAATCCGTCGCTTTAGCAATCAACAATGCCAATAATTGCATAGGAGAACAGAATTTGTCGGTAGGAATTAATATTAAAATTTGTTATAATTTGATCTTAAAATAATAATAATAATGAAATAAATAACAGACGATCAAATTTATGCGAAAACCTAAGATTGAAAAAAATAACAGATGAAGAGAAATTTTTTACTGTAATCAATAATAAATGTGATTACAATATCAAAATTTCAATACTCTTAATTGAAATTTAAACCATCCAACTCTGAAGATGTTGAATGTATATATGAAGAATAACAATGTAGAATATATATAGGGTAATTAACATATAACGTCTTTACATTTCACTATTATTGTAGAAAATGTCATTACCTTTCATTTTTTGTCATTTTCACACTTATTTTCATCGCGCAAATATTCATTTTCATCTATTTTCTTGGGGGTGTTTGACACCCATTTTAGTAGAAAAATTAGTTTTTGAATAGTGATTGATGGAAGAATGTGTGGTTAAAAAGTAAGGAGAATTTTTAGGTTAATGCGTAATATTATTTTATTGATAGAATGTGTGGTTGAAATGAAGAAAGAGAAAAAAAAAATGAGAATGAGAATGAAAAAAAATGGGTGCCAAACGGGGGCTTAATTAAAAATTGTGAATGAAGAATATATTCTTTTGTTAAAAAAAACCAATTGCAATTATAGTCCTAATTTTTTTAAAAAAAGTGCAAATAAGTCCTAAATAAATTATTAAAAATGTAATTAGCACATAATGTATATACCTTTCACTATTATTGTGAACATCCATACTTTTTATTTTTTTGGTAATTCACCCTTGATTATATCTTTGATTGTTCAAATCATCTTTTCTATATATTTTCATCCAATTTTTCAATAAAAATATGTGAAATAACAAATATATCATCTTATTTAAATAAAATAAAAAAACTAAAGAATTAATTGTAATTATAATCCCAAATTTTTTTGAAAAAGGTGCAAACGAGTGCCAAATAAATTATTATAAAATTAGAAATTAAATTTTCTTTTAAAAAAATGCAAACAAATCCCAATTAAGATTATTAAAAAATTAAAAAGTGCAAACGAGTCCCAAATAAATTATTAAAAAACAGAAATTTTAAAAAATATTTAATTTTCTTTTTTTATTATTTAAATAGGATGATATATTCATCATTTCATATCTCTTTATTGAGAATTTGGATGAAAATAGATAGAAATGATGGTTAAAGTTGAAAATACCAAAAAACTGAAAGGTCGTGACGTTTTTCGCAATAATAGTGAAATGTATGGAATTATGTGATGATTACCATTTTAATAATTTATTTGGAACTCGTTACGTTTTTTTTAAAAAAAAAATCGGACTATGGTTGTAATTAATTTTTTTTTCTTTTGCTTGGTTTAAATAGAATGGTATATTCGTCATTTCATAATTTTTAATTGAGAAAAATGGATGAAAATGATCTTTTGTACAATGAAATGTGGAAATAAAGGTAAAAATACCAAAAAATGAAAGGCAATGACGTTTTCCACAATAACAATGAAAAGTGTGGACGTTATGAGCCTCTTTTGGAGTTTCAAATGAAGAATAATACATCAAAATTGGAAAAATCAGATTTTTCCCATCCATTGTCACCTCCATGGCGCCAAGCCACGACGCTCGAGACGTAACATTGAAATAGGGGCGATATCGCTGCAGCGCCCTGTGCTCGATGCTGCGGCGCAAGGCCCCCTACTCTCTTCTTTTTTACGGGTGCTATAGCGCCCGATCTCGGTGATAAATTCTCCAAGCCCCTTTTGTTCACCTTAATGTCATTTTTCAAGTCAAAACTTTCAATTCTTGATGAAATTTGATCTAGTTCAATTCAAACTTTCAAAGCCAAAACTTTTTAGACTTCTTTAATTCAACCAAACACCAAATCATATGAAATTCGAGTCAAACCACAACAAATCTTCACCTTAAACCAAATTCTAACACATGAATTCAAAAATACATTTTCAAGTAAATACCACTCCATATCTTCCAAACAGCCTCATGAGCTAAAATAAGAGACATGCTACAGGTACATGAATTTAAATTCTTATACCTGCCAGAACAAACACAGCAGGGGTGGGTAGGGTTTTTTGTCAATATTTTAATTCACATGGGGCCCACCCAATGAGAGTGAAATTAAAAAATCTGTATTAATTTTGTTATTTTTTCCCTGTACTCATAGCAATTTTCCTAAAATAATGACAAACATTAACTAAGTTCAAGCGATGCTCAAACTTAGTAATGGGAAGTGATTTTGTCATCATATCAATAGAATTATTTTTGGTATCAACATTGCTCACTACAATATCACTACATGCAATCACATCAAAGACAAAATGATACCTCACATCAATGTGTTTAGTTCTCTCGTGAAATATCTCATCCTTAGTCAAGAAAATAACATTCTGACTACCTAATCCTTAAAAATCTGCAAGCCTTCACCGATCTCACTAATCAAAACTCTCAACCACATAGCCTCCTTACATGCTTATGTAATAGTCATGTTCTCTGTCTCTACTGTAGACAAAGTTACTGTATTCTGCAAAGTAGCTTTTCAGTTGATAGCATTGTCTCCAAGGGTAAGCACATACCCTATGAGTGATCTCCTCTTATGAAGATCCCTTGCATAATCTGAATACACATACACAATGACTTAATCTATATTTCTATTAAAATGCAAACAAGTATTAGAAGAGCCCATCAAGTATCTAAATATCCACTGCACCGTTTTTCAATGTTCCTTGTTAGGATTTGCCATATATCTACTAACTGCATTGACTATATGTGCCAAATCTAGTCTTGTACAAACCATAGTATACATAAGTGAACCAATTGTACTAGAATAAAGAACCAGAGACATATAATCAATGTCTTCATTTGACTGAGGACATAAACCAAATGATAATTTAAAGTGGGCAACCAAGGGAGTACTGATAGCCTTAGCATTCAGCATATTGAACCTTTGAAACACCTTCTCAATGTACCCCTTATGACTCAAATGCAATCTCTTAGTCTTCTTATCCCTCCAGATTTTCATACTAAGAATCTTTCTTGCTGCACCCATATCTTTCATGTCAAACTTCTTACTAAATTGAGATTTCACCTTCTTGGCCTCTGCTTTATCCTTGACTGCTATGAACATATCTTCAACATATAATAACAAATATGTGATCGATCCACCACCTTCCTTTTTACAGTACACACAACTATCATAATTACTTGAAACTATGAGTAGCCATGAATGAATCGAACATTTTTTACCACTGCCTTGGTGACTGCCTCAGTCCACATGTAAATGTTCTCCTCAAGTTCTCTATGCAAGAATGTTGTTTTGACGTCCATCTGCTTAAGCTCCAAGTCATTCTTAGCTACCACTCCAAGTAAAGTCCGACCGAATAGAACTATGCTTCACAATTGGTAAGAACATATCTGTGAAGTCAACACCTGGAATCTGATTGTTGCCATTTGCTACAAATCTGGACATATACCTCACATCTTCAATCCCTGATGTGTATTCCTTTCTTTTGAACACTTACTTACAGAAAACAACATTTTTTTATCCTTAGATAATTTCACCAAGTCCAAGTATTATTTTTATTCAAATACTCCATCTCCTCTTGCATAGCAATCAACTATCTGCTAGAATCACTGCAATTGACTGCATCTAAATATATAACAGGCTCCTTAGTGAAATCAATACTGTTAGACACACTCAATGCATAAGCTACCAAATCTATTTCTCCGTACATCTGTGGAGGTCTAATCTGTCTGCGAGGTCTATCCTTAGCAATGAATACTGTGGTGTTGCTAGTAGTGTAGGTAAAGTATTACTGTTTGTCAACTATGAACTAAACTGTTTTGTAGTAGACTCTTCTAAAACCTCTAATTGTTTCCTTAGACCAATTTCTAAATCCACCTCAGTTTTATCAGAAACCCCACGAGGTGAACTATAATAAGTTCATCAAATACCACATCTATACTAACCACCACTTTTCTTGTCTCAAGACCCACAATTTATACCCATTCACATCAGATTTATACCTAAGAAAGATACACTTTCTAGACTTAGGCTCCAACTTTTCATTATCTACATGAGCATAAGCACGACATCCAAAATTATTCAAATCAGAATAACAAGAAGGTTTACCAGACTATACCTTTTCTAGTGTTTTTTTCTCAATGGCAGTTGAGAGTGAGCGATTAATCAGAAAATAAGTTATAGTAACAGCTTTAGTCCAAAAGGTCTTAAGAAACCCAGAGTTTGAAAGCATACAACGAACCTTTTCCATCAAAGTTCTATTCATCCATTCTATCACAACATTTTTTTTTTGAGGAGTTTCAGACACTATCAAGTGTCTCAAGATGCCTTCAAACTTGCAGAAGCTATTGAGAACAAAACTCCAACCTAGAGCCTGTTTGTTTCCGATTAAAATTTAATTAAAATTGAAAATATGACCGTTATTGAGTCCCACTCATCTAATAAAAGTGTTATAACGGCTAATTTTTCAATTTTAATCCGATTTTAATATTCTACCGAACACGCCCCTAATATTTTTGTGTAGACGTTTCACCTGCTTTCCAATTTTTTTTTTTTATTATTTTTTTCTACTCTTTGAAGGTCTCAAACACATCACTCTTGTGTTTTAAGAAGAATATTCAAACTTTCCTAGAAAAGTAATCAATCACTGTTAACAAACAATAAACACCTCATTTTGAAGGTATTCTAGCTCGTCCCCAAAGATCTAAATAGATATACTCAAGTGTTCCCTTCGTGTTGTGTCTTTGATGAATCCGACTCTTTTCTATTTTCCAAAGACACGATGCTCACAAAACTTCACGTTACGGTCTTTTGCCCATCAAGAAACCTACTTCTACTCAACTCTGTCATATCATTCTCACTCATATGCTCGAGCCGCATATACCCAAGTTTTGTAATTTCTTCATTTGTTAGAGAAGAAGTAGAAACGGCGGCATCCCCTATTACTGTGGAACCCTGTAAAATGTACAACTGTGTAGAGCTTTTATATCCTTTCATGATAACAAGAGCACCCACCTTCAAAACTCCACATTCACCAGTGTATCTTTAACCTTTTGAATCAAGTGCATTTAAAGATATGAGATTCATTTTCAGTTCTGAAATGTGCCTTACATCTGTAAGTGTCTTAATAGCCCCATCGAACATTCTAATCCTGACTGTACCAACACCGACAATTTTGCAAGGCGCGTTTTTTATTATAATCATTATATCTCTCGAACC
The DNA here is from genome assembly GCA_903798335.1 of Fraxinus albicans. Taxonomy (NCBI): domain Eukaryota; kingdom Viridiplantae; phylum Streptophyta; class Magnoliopsida; order Lamiales; family Oleaceae; genus Fraxinus; species Fraxinus albicans. The sequence goes on from CAIGRM010251980.1 coordinate 20,362, forward strand.
TCTTTCATATGTTATAAACCAGTTTCTATTAGGACCTAGATGGAAAGTTTTTATCGATTCAAGAATCCATTGCTCACAATGTTTGGAACTATGTCAGAAATCTTGAGAAGTTCTCATTCACTTTGTCCATCTTCTACAACATCAGTCTCCGCTGTATTTACATATTGCTTTCCTTTATCAGTAGCACCGGCAGCCTTTTTTTGTTTTTCAAAGCATAGCAATCAACTCCAATATGCCTATTCTCATTACAAAAGTGACATGTTTTCTCTGCATGTCTGGATTTCTATTTGCCCCTCACATTTCTATCAAGATTCCTATCTTGATTTCTCCTACGAACAACCAGGCATTCAGCTTAACTCCCAAATCCTCCAGCAAGATGACTCATCTTCTCCTTAGATTGTAAAACATTATAGACCTCTTCCATAGAGAGAATATCCTGACTATAGAAAATAACAACTCTAAAAGTCACATGTGATGGCGACAACGAACACAACAACATCAACGCCAAGTCCTCCTCATCATACTTAACTTTCAATGTCTCCAAATCGGCTAGATTTCTTTGAACATAGTTGAGTGATCATTCATCCAATGACACACCTTTGGACATCCAGTGAGAATACAAGCGTTGTTTCAAGTGTAACATTCTAGTCAAGCTTTTTGTCATACAAAGTTGCTCCAACATCAACCACAACGCAACGACACTTTTCTCTTTTAGAACATCCTGAAAAATTTGATTTAAAAGATGTAGATGAATTTGAGATTGGACTTTTCGATCCAAATCCATCTGCGCTAGAACCGCTCGCATATTCACTTGTCATAAAGTAAATCTCGTGCTTCTATCCAATAATGAAATATCATATTTCATCGATGTCATACTAAAAATCAATCTCACTCTGACACCACTTGTTATAAATTGATCGCAAGATAATGATAATAATGAAAAATAAACAAGAATAAAACAAAAGCACCAAGATTTATATGGAAACCCAAAATGAGAAAAAAATCACAGGTAGAGGAGGAGAATTTCACAATAATCAATAATGAATGTGTTTACAATATCAAGATCTCAATACTCTCAGTTGAAATATAAGCCCTTTAACTCTCAAAATGTTGTTGAATGTGTATATGGAGATACGGAAATGTGTAATATATATAGGAGCTTCTTTTGAAGTTCTAGATGAAGAAGAATGCATCAAAACTGAAAAAATCGGACTTTTCCTGTCCAATGGCTCCTCGACGGCCCGACGCTTGGGACTTAACATTGAACCAGGGGCGCTGACTTGATGGTAAATTCTCCATGCTCCTTTTGTTCACCTCAAAGTCCTTTTTTTTAAGTCAAACTTCCAATCCTTGATGAAATTCAATCTATATCGATTTGGACTTTCAATGCCAAAACACTTTAAACTTCTTTTATTCGACCAAATATCGAATCACATGGAATTTGAGTTACACACAACAAAATTTAATTCAAGTTCCTTTTTTATTCTCTTTAAATTAATTTATTTTCAACTACACATTCATACAATAAAATATTTTACACGTAAATCTAAAATATTTCCTTACTTTTTAACTACATTCTCCAAAAAATTACTATTCAAAACATCACTTCCTCCCAATTTCTCTTTATAATGACCATCAAACATGAGCTTAGCTTCAATAATTAATTTTAATCACATATTTTATGAGACTCATAAATTTTCAATGACAAATTTCATTAATCTTTATCAAAATTTACTAAAAATCAGGTTTAAATTCCCACCAAATGTGGGCTTTATGAAAAAAAAAATTGAAAAATGTTTGTCAAAAATTGGCAAAAAATTGTGGGTCCAAGTGTAAAATTATTTTTCGACAAAATGTCTTATTGAAAATGAATTTAGAGAAAAAATGAGTATTAAAGAATGCACACCAAATTAGGGCTAAGTTTAGTGAATTAGGTTTGGTATATGTGTGTACTTAGTGATTATTACAATTTATTAATTCCCGTTAGACTGTTTTTTAATTATAAATTGGTCAAACTTTATTTTTAACAATATATTTAATCCACAATTTTTATTAACTTTTAACCACATATGTAATGATAATCGCTAGCATATAATCTCAAAAAGTTTTGTCAAACAAGTTTCAAGGTTTTAAACTTGTATTAGGAGAACTACATATATTGATGAAAATATAATTAATCGGCAAAATGATGTGAGATTCTCCAAGTATTTACGTGGAGGACATGTCGTTCTTATGCACAAGTCTATGCAAACAAGGTTAAAAGCTAATTTCCTATTTGGATTGGACAAAAAAATTATATTTTTAGTAGATTTTGATAAAGTTAATGAAATGGGGATGGTTCAAAAGTTGATAAATGATGTAGATCCCATAAAATGTATGGTTGAAAATGACTTTGAAAAGAAATGAATTTGAAACAAATTGGGACCAAACGGGGACTAAGTTGAAGAGAAAAATCATCCTTTCTATTTGAAGATCAATGTCCCGGGTTAAATTGCTACAGTAATGGTATGTGAAGGTATATGGTCATTTTCATTTCACAGGTTTATTAGAATTAAGTACATGTTCGATGTAAATTTTTTAATAATATATTTTTTGAAAATCGATTTTTTTTTTTTTTTTT
>CAIGRM010252029.1:0-14045 GCA_903798335.1 Fraxinus albicans
TTTAGTTCAACTAATTCATCCACTATTGCTTTCATTTAGTTTAGCTACACTTTCGTTACAAAACTCAACCACATTTCACGTTACGATTAAGGTCAGAATAGATAAAATCGAACTAGTAAATCTCGGTGGGAACAATACTTGGACTCTAAAATCCATTTTATTACTTGAACGAGCCGTACACTTGCAATAGTTTTTTATATTGTTTTTACACATTATTTTCATCTTGTTCTTTCCACATTTCACCCAATTCTTTAGAGCATCCAAGAAATGGACCTTCTTTCTCTATATCATAGACAATGTCACATAAACAATTTCAAGTGCTGAACTTTCAAAAGTAACAAAACTGTAAAAAAGGGTACCCAATTTGGCACATCTCATTGTTTTGTTCTTTCAATGCACCGAAAACTTGCAGCGTAGCAAAATACGTAATCAATGGCACCCTCCAAACCACACATCAAGTATTTTTGTCATCGTCGTCTTCTTTAGTATTCTCTGTCTTCAGTAGAGATGATGAGACAAAAAAGTCTTTGGTGAGTTTATTCACTTTGACATTCAAAAGTCATTTTAACGGAGAAACTAACTGAAATTGACGGTAGGGAGTATTACGCAAAGGTTGGCTGATTTGGGAGTTTTGCGCCAAGATGAAAGATTAGAGGGCATTGCGCAAAATCAGTGAAGTTATGGGGTATTGCACGAATTAATTAGCTACAATTTAGTTACAAAACTCAACCACATTTCACGTTTCGATTAAGGTCAGAATAGATAATCTCTGTGGGAACGATACTTGAACTCTAAAATCCATTTTATTACTTGAACGAGCCGTACACTTGCGATAGTTTTTTATAATGTTTTTACACATTATTTTCATCTTGTTCTTTCCACATCTCACCCAATTCTTTAGAGCATCCAAGAAATGGACCTTCTTTCTCTATATCATAGGCAATGTCACATAAACAATTTCAAGTGCTGAACTTTCAAAAGTAACAAAACTGTAAAAAAAGGGTACCCAAGTTGGCACATCTCGTAGTTTTGTTCTTTCAATGCACCCAAAACTTGCAGCATAGCAAAATACATAATCAATGGCACCCTCCAAACCACACATCAAGTATTTTTGTCATCGTCGTCTTCTTTAGTATTCTCTGTCTTCAGTAGAGATGATGAGACGAAAAAGTCTTTGGTGAGTTTATTCACTTTGACATTCAAAAGTCATTTTAACGGAGAAACTAACTGAAATTGACGGTAGGGAGTATTACGCAAAGGTTGGCTGATTTGGAGTTTTGCGCCAAAATGAAAGATTAGAGGGCATTGCGCAAAATCAGTAAAGTTATGGGGTATTGCACGAATTACCCTTGAATCTTAATATAAACATATTTATAATATGGACATGACTTGGATAAGGAAACATCCAAAAAGAATCCTTCCTTCCAGTTTGGATAAGGAAACTTTCCATAACCTGAAAGGACACTTCCGTTTAGTTCTAATCCAAATGTCAATCTTTCCATATATAAATAGCACATACATAGCACGTCCCAATCTAATTAATTAATTCTACTATAGTTAATAGTGGATTATAACTTATAATTTATTCCATATTCTTATTTTAAAAACATTAAATCGATCAAATCAACCCAATTAAACTAAACTTCAATGAATTAATCTTGACCTGGTCAACTCTTGATTGGTTGAGAGAATTAATTAATTCCATTCTATTTTACTAAAAGAATGAGATTGCGTCGTCAATCTAACCGAAATTTCTAAAGTTATATATAATTAAATAATTATATGAGAATAATAATAATATTATCTAACTTATTGTTCTTGTGTATAACCGTCGAAGACAACGTTGAGTACTCTAAACAAGTAAATGACCACAATGCATTTTCAAATATACATTAAAGGGGGTGTCCTCAATTAAAATTGTGATGAATTTTAAAAATCCTTCTAAATTTAGGTGTCTCCAATTGAAATTTTAATGAATTTTAATGAAATTCATTAAAATTTAGGTGTCCCCAATTGAAATTTTAATGAAATCCTTCAAATTTTAGGTATCCTCGATAACTGATAGATTTATAAAGATTTTATTAATTGATAGTTTTTAAAAGATTTAGATTGATTTCAAGCTTAAAAATACATATAACCAAACCTTTTGAAATTTCACCATATTTAATGAAATTATCGATAACTGGTAGATTTATAAAGATTTCATTAATGGATAGATTTTAAAAGATTTAGATTGATTTCAAGCTTAAAAATACATATAACCAAACCTTTTGAAATTTCACCATATTTAATGAAATTCTTATAAATTTTGTGAAAACCTATTCAAATCCACGAAATTCATTATAATTTATAATCTTTTAAAATCCACCAGAATCTTAGTTGAGGACGCCCCCGTAAATCTTTAAATCTCATTTTCTATCTTATAGTCCCAGGTCAACACGTCACAATATAAATCAACAATTAATGTCGAATTACTGAGCTCAAATTTAACAGTCCACTAAAAAATCCCTTTAGTTCATGATCATGACTATTAAATAGATTACAAATTGTATGTTGCGTGTACTTTAATTTTCAAGACATCAAGATAATCAAGATAATGACTAGTGATTTGATCTTACATACAAGAGTGAAATTAAATACATTTGGTCAATGTCACAAATTAAGTTTCAAGTGGTCCGGACCAATACGTTGTACATACAATTTTATTATCAAAGTTAACTTTAATAAAATTGAGAAAGTCTTTTTAAAATAAAGTTTTCGACATTATTTAAGGATCGTGGACAAGAAAACTTAAGTCGAATTATAAATTGAATATGTCTGTGCTTAACAACTTAAGCACTTAATTTATAATATCAAATTGATTTGTGAACAAAAAGCAAACATAAATTTATCGAAAAATGAACTATGTTTAATTTCAAAATGTAACAAAAACAAATTTACTCAGCTGACAAATATTTATCCAACACATGGTTCATTTTCTCGAGCTGTCTTGAGCAGTTAAACCTGTTCACATCCAGAATACGAACATGTACAAGAAAAAGTTATCAAGGTCCCAAAAATGGAAACTTTTACCAGTCGTTACATGCACAGAATAGCCTCATACATTTGCATTTCTCCATCAAAAATATATTCACACAATTTGGAACGAGCAAGTTAGATATATTACTTCCACCGTGTTGCTGATAAATGGTTACTGAAATATGAGAATGCTGAATGCTATTACTAAAAAGATTGATGCGAATAATATAGAATTCTTTCAAACTATTTCAATTCCCAAATATTCAACTTTAAAAAACTAAAAACTTCCAAGGAAAACTAGTTATGTCAAATGACCTTCATGGCTGGTCATATTCTACAAGCAAATTCTCTTTCTAGACACTTGATACTCTGGGATGATCCACGAAAACAGACAAATGCAAAGATGCCTTAGATAGCTTCATTAAGCCCAGCACATCAGTTGTGCAGCTATCCTGACAATCGATGATGATCTTTTTCATCTTTGGAGCTCTAGTGATTATATACTTCGCAAATCCTATTTCAAGCTTCGTTCCTCTAAATTGTGCAATGTGCACCGTACTTAAATTATTTTCTATGCTTTCAAATATCTCCTTTCTATCCCAGAACAAATACTCAGGATATGAGAGTTGGTTTCCCGAAGCTTGGTTCGAGTTATCTGTGCTGTCGGCCTGCAATCAAAGAATGGAGGAGAAAAACAAAAGTGATTTTCGTTTCTTTATCTTGTTTATTAAGAAATTAACTTCTTATTTTTAATTATATTTCTTTATGTATTTGTTTCAATGGGGATGCAGAAGATAAAGGAAACAATTTAACAATCAGCATCCCATTGAAACATCTTCGGACTATTTCAGAGTGTGTACTTACAGGAATACATATATGTAGAGTTTTTAGGCCAGAGCACTCTTTGAAAAAGTAAGACAGTATTATCGCCTCCTCGATATTGTTTAGGTCCAAATTTAATGATAACATCTGCAATTTCTTGAATGGACTTATGTAGAGAGTCCGAGTGGAAATAGGACGCCCAGCATCATTACAGGACCCCTACAACACACACACATGCCCCAAAACAACAAAACGGAAGAACATAAACAAAAAAAAAAGGTAGTAGAGTCTAGAAAATAATATCAGTGACTATAAAGTTAGGATTTCTCTTACCAAGATTCCGCAGCAACGGGACAGAAGTTCCTCCATTTTGAAACAATCTTTATGATTGAGAGAATCAATCGCTAGTTTTTTCCGTACATGGAAAGCTTCCAATTTCACCACCGCAGGTGCTTCAATGACGAGACAACTAGCTGGACACTGAATGTTGTCAAGCACAAGCACAGCTAGACTCTCAGCATATATGTTAATTAGACTAAAGGAAATATTATGGAGCTCCAAGATTTTGAGGTTTTTATTAGATATCATGAGATTTTCAACCCCAGTGCAAGAACTTAGAATAAATTCTTTAAGGGCTTCACAGTAAGTCAGTATTTCATCCATACTTTTATTGTCTAATTTAACAATCTTCAGCCTCAATGTATGCAAACTGTCACATCCTATGAAAATTGATGCATCCTTGATGGTGTATTTGCTAAGTTCAAGAACTTGAAGGGTCTTTCCCCATGAGGGAAAGGGGCGTGGCTTTAGCTTTTCAGCACCAATTCTTATCAAAGGTCGGCCAGTAAGATACAGTTCTTGAACTCCTTTTATTTGGGTAAGATATTCAACAGATTCTACTGGCTCTTGAAAACCTATTGGAAATTGATTAATCCTGCAACTAGTGAGAGCGGCAGAGTGAGCATTGAGGATAGTATTAACTAATCTAGCTGCATCATGAAGCTGATTGATACTCTGCTCAGAACACGCCACAAAGTACTGTGCACAATGGCTTCGCCTCTTTCTCTTGGCTTGATAAAAAAGTTCCCTACAAGCCTTTGTCATTCGCGTTAGATCAAAATAAAGATGCGGAACATTTTTCCAAGTATTATGCCAGCTCTTTGATAGAACACTTGTTCTTACAAGTTCTTCAATTGGAAGCCTTGAGATGATTAGACATCTAATTGGCTCTGGGAGGTTGCTGATACGATCAAGCTCTTGTTCAACATTCCTGGAACTGCAATTCATCTTTAGGTGCAAAACCCTCAACTACAGTTCCAAATTAGGGTGCAGGAAAAAAAAATTATCAATGGAGTCACTAACTTAGAAACAGTACAGAGAATATTTCTTGCAGTAGACAGAGGTACAGACAGATGTGGTGCATATGCCTATAGTAGATGCTGTCCATATATGGGATCCAGTAGACAAATGAAATTGAATGCCAGATTTGCTATATTGAGGAATATAGATAAGCATGCGGGTGGCATTGCGAAAATCTTCTACGAATCTACTTCAAACTCTAGAAAACCATCACACAGAAAATTCAAAAATTATAGGCCAAAATAGTCCAAAAGTGTCTCCATGTAGACCATCTTTATATCAATCATATATGCCAAACATCTCGTAAAAGTGTTCATCCGGTAAAGCCCGTTGCAAGTTTTTTGTCCAAATGCTGTGGACATCGCAATGTTAATTCACTTTTAACTTCTAAAATGTCCAAATTCTTATTAAATCAGAGGTTTTGTGCTTTACCAGAAATCGAAAATTAGATCTACATAGTTTCACATAAAACCTTGAACGATAATGATAAACAGTAAAGCTCAGCGTAGGCTTCAAGCATATGTAACTAGAAATGATCTGGAACTGCCAACATCAAAGTAACAAGCATGTCCCAATTCTTCCAAAAGAATATGAAACTCAGAAGCATACAAATCAGAAAGTCTTTAAATTTCCAATTGGGCAGCTAAAAACGAAGAGATCATTCACATGATTTCTTCCTAATCATAATTAGCGAGCTAATTCTTTAGCCAAATACACCTCAACCATCCTTATGTAACATTTGAGCAATTTTTATGGAAAAAAATGGAACTTGTACTTGTTTCCCATGAATGAACAGCTGATATACAACAATTGACATCCCAGTATGCATTTCATTGAACCTAGGAATCAATTCACAGAAAATGGCCAAAAATGGGGAAAAAATACTGATGAAAATGGAATAAATAAAATAAAACAAAGAAAGAAAGTAAAGAATTAAGAGTTAATAGGAGTTTTGAAGAATTGAATTACCCAAAGAGAGATAGAACTGCAATTTCTGAAAAATCAATTTTTCCTTCTGGATAAATTTGAAGGCAATTTACATGGATTCTTTAAACTACTTATGTCCGGCGAATTTGAGGTAGACTTTTCAAAGACTCCTCCAATTCACTTGAAAGTCAAGCTTCAATTCAAGATTTTTTAAGATTTCAGTATAAATTGCGTTAAGAGTAGAAAATGAGTTTTAAAATACTGAATTATTGGGTAGTGTGCTTTTAAAATATTTTATTAGGAGAATGAATTTAAAATGGAAAAAAATTTAAAAGATAAAGATAGACAAACGGGTTGTTACTTTTCAAATTTTTTAGTAGTTACAAAATATTAACAAAATATTCAAAATGTCAACAATTGTTGCAAAAATCTATCACATACTGATTTTTGAATAGAAGTATTAGGGGTTGTCTGGGAGTGCTTTTTGAAACAAAAGAAAATTGATTTTATAGTCGTTACGTGTAAAAGTAGGTCGTCTTATTTGCCCAGCCATCTCAGAGGTGGGGTCTATCTTGACAAAGCAACGGTCAATGTTTCAATTTTAAGCTGATGAAGAATCGGCACCAGACACGTTCTAAATATAAAATCTCATAAAAATTCTCTCATTCATACCAAAATTTTGAAAGACTTTCTAAAAAAATAAATATATATATATATATATAAATTCTTATAAGATTTTTCAGTCTCTTCTTTTCATAGTTTCTTCAAGTTTTCTCTAAAGAAATATCAATTTTTAATTAAAATTCTATAAAAATAAATCAATTTATAATTAAATTTTTATTTATTGATTGTTTGTTTAATTTAGTAATTTTTTACAGGTTTGAACATATTGATATTGAATATTAGAGATTTTTTTTATCATAGAGTATTGAAATGTTATATTATTTTTTTTATTATTTTGGTGGTTAATTTTTCTGATTTAGCTTACTTATATTTTTTATATTCTTTTTAATTATATTTCTGTTGACATGAAAATATGATTTTGTTAGTGTGCGTTTGTATCATTTCATCATACAAATAGTAGTTAAGAATGATGTGCAATAAGTTATATATAAATTTTATTTTCTAAATATTTAAGTTTTGTAAACACTGATTGCATTCTATAAAAGTTTTTGAATAAAAGTCTATAAAGTGTATGAAGACTTTCGTTGATTCAGTAAAAGTGAGTAAAGGTTCGTTAAACTCTACAAAGTCCGTTTACTTAAAAAGTCTATAAGGATTTTCGTTTGGATTGGTTTTTGAAAAGTAAAAATGAGCTTTTGAGTTACAAAATCTGTTTTTGAATCCATTTGACCAATATTATGAGAGTGTTTTTTTTTTAGTTAGAAAAATTTTTAGAGAAAGCTAATTCAATATGACTTCTCCTAAAAAAAATTTTGGAATGTGAAACTCTTTTAAAAATTAGTTTTCAAAAAAAAATTAAAATAACTTGCTCAGAAAGCTCTTCTGCATGAAGTAGAAGCGAAACACAAAAATCATGACACAGGAAAACCCTAAAAATCTTTTAAAAATCCAAATTAAATGCGCTCCTATTGCAGTCGGGATGGATTTCAGGGGAAGCCCGTCCAGCTTCGACCCCGATCCAATATGTACCAACTACAAATTCAATTAAGGGAAAAATTTATGGATCAGGTATTATCTATCATAAAATCAAAAATCAGGCCCCAATATTTAGAATTGCAAAAATCAGGTTTTTTCATGAATTAATTAATTATATTTTACAATTATTATTAAATTAAATATTTAATTGTAATATAATATAATTAACCATCCCACCCCACCCCACCCCACCCCACCTCCACCACCTCTACTGCTCCGGCAACTACTCTGGTGGCCGGCGACTACTTCGACGACTACTTCCCGACAGCAATTAATTCCAGCGATTATACTGATTCCAAGGTCACAAATATCTTATTGAGGTCACAGTTGGCTTAATACAAATAACTGCTCCAATTTCGAGGTCACAAATATCTTATTAAGTTCACAGTTAACTTCTTTAGTCACTCATCAAAAAAAAAAAATAAGGTCACAGATATATCATTAAGGTCACAATTAGATTAATTCAGATAACTGCTTCAATTCCGAGGTCATTGATGTCTTATTAAGGTCACAGTTGACTTCATTAGTCACAACAATAACAAAAAACGACGACCCGATTCTGGGGTCACAGATGTCTTATTAAGATCACAGTTAATTTCATTAGTCACAAAACCTCAAGAACAGTGGAGAGAACAACCACCCCCAAAATATTAGATCCACGCATTCGCCACCAACAGCCAACATCCTACACCACCAGCCCCTACACAATCTCCATCATCACACTCACCACCACCACCACATCCCATCCCACCACCATTGCCACCACAGCCACCTCCTCCCCAGACCGCCCACTTTATTATCACAGCCACGATGGAGCAGAACCAAAAGCTTCCTTCAAACCAAAAAACGAATATCGAATGATTTTAGTAATTGACCAGCTAATCACCAGTGAACTCACGAGAAAATGAGTTCTTATTTCAGGAAAACTTCACAAAATCCCCTCTCCACATACAATCTGGAGCTAATTTGGGGCAGAGTAGCACTTACTGGATAAAAAATGGAGGAAAGAACCCATATCTGCAACGCCCCATGATCTGCACGCTGCTACGCCGCTGTTATTCACAGCAGCGTCGACACTGAGCATCGATGCTGCTGTGGTCGACGCTTCGGCAGGGAGGAAAAGGTAGGTAAGGAGGGAGGAGGAGGTAGCGTCTAGCATTCGACGCTGCTGTGAATCACGGCAGCGTCGACACTGAGCATCGATGCTGCTGTGGTCGGCGCTCCGGCAGAAAGGAGAAGGTAGGGAGGGAGGATGAGGAGGAGGTGGCGGCGGAGGAGGAGATAAATGATGGAGAGAGAGAGAAAAACGAGGGTGGGGTTGTGTGGGAAATGGATAAATTAGGGTTTCAAAGGATTATTTATTTAATTAAAATGATAAAAAACAAATTTTTGAAAAGATAAAAAACCTGAAAACTTGAAATTTTAAAATGTGAAACTAAATTTCTGATTTAAGGTAATTTTCCCTTCAATCTAATTCTCATATCCAAACCCACTTTCTTGATCGGACTCCCACTTACCCATAGAGAACGAAAATTTGAATTTCATTCTTCAATTTTCATCAATTCTTTTAGGATCCAATGTATATATTATGCTCCTATTTTGTGTGGATTAAAATGAAGATTTTAATTTAAGTCAAAATCAACAATTAATTTCAACTACATATTTAGCGTCTGCCTGGTTCCGATTTTGTCATCCAATAAATTTGACTTTTTTACCCTTTTTTTCAGCACATGGGTCCCACTTAGAGAGAGGAAGTCAAATTTTGTGGCTGGCTTCTCTTGCAACGGTAAAAAAAACAATTAAAATCCTATCCAAAATCAGAAACAGACAACCCCTTAATGAAATTCACAACTTTTTAATCACATATTTATTTTTTATCGAATTTTGCTAAAAACGTGATTTTGATCCCCGCTAAAAGTGGTTAAAATGTTTTGCATTTTAGTTTCACATAACAATAGAAAAAAGAAAATCAAGGAACTTGTACAAATTTTAACCATTTTTCATTAAATTTTATGATATGATTAATGGGTCAATTTTTAACCACAGTTAAACACGCTTGCAAAAAAAACGAGGAAGAAACTGAAACTGATTTACTTTTACTGTGTTAATTTTTATGAGATTACAAGTTATTATCAATGCTTATAATTTTTTAATAACAAATTGTGCCTTTTGAAGAATTAAAAGTCATTGAATTAATTAATATTTTATACTTCACTAATAAATCAATATTTTTCTTAGCCAATGTTTGATCCGCATTTTTTAAAAATTCATTTTTTTTCAACCTCATTTTCAACAACATTCTCTCAATAAAATAATTTTACACGTACATACTCTCAATATATATATAAACACACACACACACACTCACTCACTCAATTTTGAACCACACATTCTCAATAAAATAATATTACACATAAATTCAAAAAAATTCATTTTTTTAACTACGCATTATTCAAAAAAAAAACACTATACAAAATACACTTTTCTTAAAAATCTAATTATTCATTATAATTAGATTTTTGAGAAAAGAGTATTTTATAATAGTGATGTTTTGAAAAATGAACAGTTAACAAAGAAGGAATTTTTTTTGAATGTATGTGTAGCATTATTTTATTGGAGAATGTGTTATTCAAAATAATAGAAAAAATAATTCATTATCAAATTAAAGAAGCCCAAACAAGGACATAACCCCCACATATTAAAGGGTAATTATCATATAATAATTGTATCTTTCAATATTATTGTGCAAAATATTCTTACATTTTTTTTTTTTAACATTTTCACCCTGAATTACATTTTTGATTGCGCAAATGGTCCTTCCGTCGATTTCCTGTCAATTTCTCTGTTGGCCAACCCAAGAAAAATCAATTTCGTGAAAAAAGGGAAAATATAAATTGTCAAACCCGAGATGACGGTGGCAGAAGTTTATATTCTTGCTTGTCGACTAAACGAATAAATGAAATGTAAAATTGCACATTACTCAAATATTTATCGCACAAACAGCATAAATCTTCCACCAAGCTTAGCAGTCACACTTGCTAGAGAATGTTTTAGAACTGTAGACATATAACTGAAGCAAGACATGATATAGTACTCCACAGAAAGAAAAATCAGTAATTACATACAAAATTACATAGTAGGCCATAATGAAAACACCGAAAACAGAAATCGAGCTAGCTTTCGGTGGATGTTTGTGTCCGCATACACGCTTTGGAGGCGATTCACCAGTCCGTATTTGTAAGCCCAAAGATAATAGCAACTGTGGCCAGAATAGCCTGCACAAAAACAGTTCAACAGGAGCATCAAGAATTAGGATACAACGACAAAGAGCATCAACTCTTGTTTGGTAGTGCTTATAAGTTGTGTATCCTAAGAAGTGTAGGAAAAATAAGTAAGTAAAAGTTGTAGGTCCTATAGAATCAATGTATGGATAAAAATAGAGTTAGACCAGGTTAGGATCACTTGTAAGCCTTGCTAAACCAGTGCTTAACACTTTTCTTGTTATTTTCTTAGATATCCTCGTAGTTTTATTACATCTTCGGCGATTTCTAGGAAAATTGTTCATTTCAATACATTCGTAGCGCTATTATTTTGATACAAGGCGCCCCCTTGGTGCTAAAGCAATGTAACTGTTTACCATAGAAATGAACAGCAGTGAAATTTCTGGACAACAAAGCCAAGACTCGCATAATATGAAAACCATAAAACAGAGGAACTTGTTCGTGTTTCAATTCATTGAGACGCATATTGCGATAGATATCAGACAAGTTTTAGTTGAGAAGATAGAGTACTTACAGCAATAGTGCTTGCAACATAACCAGGTTTCTCGCGAGGATCAATTCTGGAGCAGAATAGAAGTAATGCTGCAACGTACCATGGGATTGCAGCAAGGAAGAAACCAATAATAAACCTTTCAAAAAGATTCCTACTAGGTTAGTGAAAGTGGAACTAACATCTAGAATAAATCATAGAGGAACTAAGCAAGTAACATTATGGAAAATATTTTTTTCCTATAAAGACCAGGTTTATGAAATTTCAGAGATATGCATTTACAACACAAAAGTACAGTTGAAGTATTGCAAGAACAATAAATAAAGAAAGATAGGGGGAAAAGAGAGATAAATGCCCCCCGACTCAAAAGACTTCATACCTCCTAGAGAAGTTGGGAGCTCAGAATCCCAGTAACATCCACCACAAAAGCATTCTATAACATAATGATTTTGTTCGGGACTGGGGCTGTAATAAAATTGAGTTTGTTGGATACATATAGTGCATGCCTTCACTTTTCTGGATAATTACTTTCGTTTTAAATCTTATTATCTAGATGCAATTCATACTTGAGATAAATTCCTCCATTTTTATACCGGAGTACAAAATGATAAATGGCTCTGCTTCTAGCAAATGCTAAGATATGACACCACTATTGGAACCACAGTGATACAGGTCCATCAAATGATCAACAAACGAAAAAATGAGCACCAACCCACAATGGGTGTGCACTTATATGTTAGCCAAAATTGATCGATACAAGAACAGACCAGAAGAAAAGGAAAAAAAAAATGAAACAGTGGCTTACAAGAACCAGCCAACGCCAATACCACAGCAAGGAAGGCGATGCTGCCTTACAGGTCTTCCTTCAGCAACAGCATAACCTGGACTAGCATTGAATTGTCCATTGTAAACAAATAATTATATATACAGAAATAGGAAATAGAAAATCAATTAAGTCCCCATATAGTAGAAGTGGGACTATTACAAAAATATTGTTCCACAAACCTAAAACAAATTATATATATTCGAAGAAAGAAAACATGATTCAGAGCATATACGACCATGACCACAGGGTTTGCCTATTTTGTAAGGATACTTCGAAGTAAAAGCCCATATAGATAGTGCTTGGGGATAGTAGTGGAGCCATGATCTTCATGTTGCAAAATATATATTGAAAGAAATTTCTAAGATTTTCAAAAAATAAATAAATATTTAAAATGTTGCGTGGCAGTCGACGCCCCCTAGCTCAGCCCGTGCTTGGGATGGATTCCCGAGCCTAATCCCAAGTAATGTAGGGAAAGATTACACCTTTCCTATCAGCTAGAGCTTTTGGGGAGAAGTGGTTGCATCTCTTTACATCAAAACACAGATAATCTTGGTTATCTACAAATTCTAGCCAAAATTTTATGGCCAATATAATTGAGTTTCCGAACGATATAATGCGATTAACACAAAAATCAGGCAAGATTTAAAAACAATGCTACTCTTGATCCATTTGTTTAAAAGGATACATTAATCCATTTAACAAATGGAAACCTAAAAGTCATAATTCTTAATAAATCCATTCTTTTAGCAAGTTGAATTTCTTGAATACACATGAAGTAAAGATTAGATTTTCAAAGTGAATATTAAGAACCCCAATTATCTAAACTTCCCATTTATGCAATTATTTGATCAGCTAATTCTTGGAAACAAAGGCGTTGACTCACAAATACTAAAAAATCTATTCTTGTTTATGGGTTATACATGGATATGTAGCTAAATAGTATACCTGGGACAGCTTGATAACCATGAGCATAATACTGAGATGGTGGTGGCGGAGCTCCGGTGGCGCCAGGGGGCGGAACTGGCTGAGGGAAACCGATCACTGGTTGAGGAGGGTAATTGGCTACACCTTGAAACGTTCCATACTGCGGCGGCGGCCGTTGATCTTCATTGTGGTGGTGACTGTCCCCATTTTCTTTACTCATGATCGATCTCTCTTTTATTTATCCTTATGGTTTTATGGCACAAGAAAAATTATATACGCAAAAGATTTTTTATGGGACTCAAAAAAACTGAGCCTTTGATCTACTTATGAAGGGGGAATTGCTCCGAATTGGGTGAAATAGTTAATGATTTGCTGAAATTTAGGGCTCGTTTTGCGGGTGGATTTTCGATAGTTTAAGAGAACATATTATTAAAAAATAATAATAAATTATGATTTACTTATAAAATTATTTTATCGAGAGAATGTATTATTAAAAATAAGTTAAGAAAAAAAAGTTTCAAAAAATCTGTATCAAATAAGACTAGGGAACTCATAAAAATTGGCCCCTCATTTGAAAAGCAATTATTTTCGATGTGAGGGTGAAAGATAACATTTTTAAAGTTTTTTACATTCTTATATCATTTAAGTAATTTAATAATTATAGTCTTCAAGTCTTGTTTTGGGGGACGGTGATCGAGTTGTAAATTACTTTTCATTTTCTCCCTCTTTTTTTTTTTTT
>CAIGRM010252038.1:0-11497 GCA_903798335.1 Fraxinus albicans
CCAAAAGAAAATGGGTTGTAACAGATTTCATCGAGATCGAACTAATTCATCTATTTTTTACATACCCCAACAGTAGTGTCATAGAAGAACGATGCAACATAAAGATTCTACTGGCAATCGCCACCTCCACCATTCCAAACCCCATCAAATGAGCAGTTTCTTTATGGGCAAAGTGAATCAAGTTTAAGTACTTCTCCAGTTAATGAACTGCATCTCTTTAGGCTTGTTCCATATAATGGAGCCGATACATTATAAATCACCCCGTAATAATCGTATGTCCCTTTTGAAAAAGAATCAAGATTATGCATATCATGCAGCGTTCAATATAGTTATTAATCATGACATAAATTATCAGAGGATGAATCAATAACTATCCTAAACGTATAGTTGTGAATATAATATAGCGTACAAACTTGTTTGGGCAATCGTTAAATACCTAAAAACGTACCCTTATAACCATTTGTGACATGTGGATTGCCATGGCCACCAGAAAGCTTCAGACTTTGAGCTTGAGCTTGAGCTACTCTAAGTCCGTAGTGCAAGTAATCGAAGACAATTTATCAAGTATTAATGTCGAGTATACTTTTAAATCGAGGAAGAGAAAATGCAAACAATGCCCCTTCCTATGCACACACTGGCAGGAGTACTTGGACACATTTGGAGAAATGAGACTTGTGAGAATAAATGTAATATGTTGCTCCAACAATGTTCTTTTCGAGAACAAATGAATCCTTTGCCATGGGGACGTTGGGTGCACTTTCCTTTGAGATAGCATAATGTCAAGCGTTTTCTATAACGTGTTTTATACCGCAAGTGTATAGTATCAAATTTTGTAATATAGTAATGGAGTCAAAATATCAAACCCACAGGGATTGTAATTTAATTCCTAATAAGTACTATAATTATTTAAGCTTTTACTTTATCTAGAAAATCGAATCTAAAGTCAATGTTTCTATACTAAATTAACATGTATGTGTGATAATTCAAGTAAAATAAGGTAAACTATAGGAGAGTTATCAATGTGAGAAGGCCTAAGGATTGATTTTACCTCACAATCAACAATGTTTTTCAACTGCTATAGTTACTTCCATCAATTTTTCTTGAATTTATAGACAAGAACATTAGATTAATTCTATTCCCTCTCTTGAGTGTTGAATAAAACCTATTTCTATATCTTAATTCCAATATCTCTATTCTGAGTTAAAACTATAGAAATTATCATGCACAGGGTTCTTGAATGGTATAAGCCTCAACGATTTTGTAGATTTCGAGAATTTTATATTTTCTCTCGAAATCTACAAAATCTAGGTTATGTTATTATTGTATCACACCTAAATCTCCATATCTCGATTACCAAAATTTAAGACATCAAATCATCCAATTATTGCTCAGGTAATTGAAAACATTGCACAAGAATCAACACAAATAAATTAACGGGAAAATCAAACGACATAACTATATTAGAATCCAAACATGTCTCAAGTTTAGTTAGATCAAACCCTAGATAATAAATTTAGTTCATGAATAAAAGAAAAGATATATTAAAATCTAAAATAAAGAACATGGAAAATAAAAGAATAAGAAAAACTGTTTTACCGCTTGAATTCTCCTCCGAATTGTTGTCGTTTTTGTTTTCAATGATTCATTTTCTTCCTTGCCTCATAAATTGTCTTCTTCCATTTTATTAGGTCTTCAAGTTTGTATTTATATTATCTTAAAGTATCAAGACAAATTGGAGTTGGACCAGACCGAAAAATTTACAAAAAACATGCTTCTTTCCTCGGATGGCAGCGTCGAAGCGTCGCGAATTTTGCTACTTTTTTCTGGCTGCTGATTCTTGGTCCTTCTTGGGTGCCAGGCGCCCACATGCGGCACTGTGGCCCTGTTAATTAGAATTTCAGTAATTTGCTTCCGTTTTTGCCACTTTTCCACTTCATTTTTCTTCTTCTTTCATCTCCTCTTCAAGCACTTTTATGATCAACACTTGGCTACATCCCAAGCTCCATAATATGCCATTTTCTCCAATTTATCTAAACTATAAAATAACATGAACAAACACATCAAAACTCTCAAAAGTGCTCAAGAACAAGCCAAAAACTATGTTTTTAAAGGTATTAGTTCAATGAGTGGATTACACTCATCAAACACCCAAAACTTAATTATTTGCTTGTCCTTGAACAAACACAGAACAACACAAAAATAAAACTCATGAACACACTACCAAAAGACTCAAATATATATTTAGCTGGATAACTTGTTTTTATGGCTCAGCATTGAAGATGTGATATCAAATTCATGAACTACTTCAAAGTTATAGTGCAAAAGCCAAATTCTTACCTTTCCAATGCAAAGCGGGAGTGTGTGAAGAATCAAATACAACGCTGTGTAGTTTATGGAGATGGAAGACTCGACAAGGAAAGGGGGAAAGAAATGGAAAAAAATGGACAAATGAAAGGGGGGAGAGAAGCTCCCATTTTTTAAAAAAAAATGGGCGCCGCAGCTCTAATGTAGTCCGTCCCCATTGTCATCTAAGTTTGATGCTTCCACACTTGAGAGAATGTACCTAATAAAAATACAAAAACAACATTACTAACACAGCTAAAATGAAAAAACTCCTATCTAATGAATTTAAAATGAAAATAAAGGTATAGAATTCGGGTTGATTCCCAAGAAACGCTTCTTTAACGTCATTAGCTTGACGATGATGTAGATCTAAGTTGATTCTCCAAGGGAAATTTCCTCTACCTGATCTTCTTCACCATAATAGTGTTTGAACAGTAGACTATTTGCCTGAAATATGGATCTATCTTTGCTTATCAATTCTACTAAACCATAGGGAAACACTTTATGGACCACGAATGGTCCCGACCACTGTGATTTGAGCTTGCCCGAAAAAAGTTTCAAGTGAGAGTTGAATAGAAAAACTTGTTCTCCTAGTTTGAATTCCTTCCTTAGGATCATCTTGCAGTGCCACAGCTTTGTTTGTTCCTTATATATCTTCGCACTCTCATATGCTTCGTTCCAAAATTCATCAAGCTCATTGAGTTGAAACAAGCATTGTGTACCCCGTTAATTTCATATCCATGTTCAACTTCTTCACAGCCCAATAGGCTCGATGCTCCAATTAAGCTAGTAGGTGATATGTTTTTCCAAATACTAAACGATAAGGTGACATTTCATTTGGCATTTTTAAAGCTGTTCGATATGCCCATAGCATTTCAACAAATTTATGTGGCCAGTCTTTGCGGTTGGTGTTTACTATCTTCTCCAATATTTGTTTAATCTCCTTGTTAGAGATTTCTGCTTGTCCATTGGATTGGGGATGATAACCAAGTGATAGTTTGTGCCAGATATTATATTTAGCCAAAAGGAAATTGAAAAGTTTGTAACAGAAATGTGTACCTTCGTCACTTACAATTGCCCTAGGCATGCTAAATCGAGTGTTTTTCTGTAGAAACTTCAAAACCACGTTTACATCATTTGTTGGCATAGCAATGGCCTCAACCCATTTGGAGACAGTCTACTGCAAAAAGGATATATACCTGGCCAACGAATGGTGGAAAAGGACTCATGAAGTCTATACCCTACACATCAAATAATTCTACCTCGGTCATATTAGTCAATGGAAGTTTGTAACGCCTTGAGATATTCCAAGTACGTTGACAATGGTCACATGTCTTCACAAAGACGTGCCAGTCCTTGAAAAGAGCTGGCCAATAGAATCCCAACTGTAATACCTTAGAGGCAGTACATGTAGGACCGAAATTACCTCCATAAGGGGGGAATGACAATTCTCCATAATTGATTTTTTCCTCCAAATGGACACATCTCCTGATCATTTTCTGAAGAAAAATGGATCATCCCATAGATATGACTTGACGTCATGTAAGAATTTCTTCTTTTGGTGAGAATTCAAGTCAGGTGACATCCTTCCACAAGCCAAGTAATTAACAAAATTAGCATATCATGGGATCCTTGATGAAACTGCTAACAGAAGCTCATCATGAAAAGTTTCTTAAATTTGATTGTTATTTATCACCTCTTAATTCTCCAATCATGAAGGATGATCAGCAACCACATTCCCACTGCCTTTCTTATCTCGAATTTCCACATCGAACTCTTGCAACAATAATCCACTGAATTAAGAGAGGCTTAGCATCTTTCTTTTCGAATAGATATCGAATTGCTGTATGATTTGTGTAGATGAATACTTTGGTGCCAATGAGATAAGATCTGAATTTGCCACAAGCAAAGACCCTACTAACATCTATTTCTCTGTTGTGGTGTAATTCAATTGAGCTCCATTCAAGGTTTTGCTAGCATAGTGAATTTTCCGAAAGATCTTTTCACTTATTTGTCCCAAAACTACTCCGACCGCATAATCACCGGCATCACACATTACTTCAAATGGTTGACCCCAACTTGGTACTATTATAACGAGAGTTGTAACCAATTTCTCCTTTATTGTTTAAAATGCCATAAGACAGTCATCATCAAATACAAATGTTGTATCTTTCTCCAGAAGGTTGCAAAGGGGTTTAGCTTTTTTTGAAAAATCTTTAATAAATCTTCTCTAAAACCCATTGTGTCCCAAGAAACTCTGAATTCCTTTGTCATTAGTGGATGGTGGAAGCTTTACTATTGTATCTATCTTAGCTCTTTCGACTTCCAATCCCTTTCCTGAAATATGGTGGCCTAGCCCAATTCCTTCTTGTACCATGAAATGGTACTTCTCCTAATCAAGAACTAAGTTCTTTTCTTCATAGCATTGCAACACTAAAGAGAGATTGTGAAGACAATTATCAAAAAAAGAAGTACCAAAAATAAAAAAATCATCCATAAATACCTCATTATTTTCTCTACCATGTCTGCAAAGATAGCTATCATACATCTCTGAAAAGTGGCTGGAGCATTCATAATCCAAATGGCATCCGCCTATAGGCAAAAGTCACATATAGGCAAGTGAATGTCGTCTTCTCCTGATCCTCGGTACTATTGCAATCTGATTGTAGCCAGAATAACTATCAAGAAAACAATAATGAGAGTAGTCTGCTAATCTATCCAACATTTGATCAATAAATGGAAGTGGAAAGTAATATTTTCTAGTTTCTTTGTTTAGCTTCCTATAATCAATGCAAACCCTCCAACCAATCACTCTTCTTATATGAATCAACTCGTTGTTGTCGTTCTTGACTACTGTCATTTCTCCTTTCTTTGGCACCACCTATACTGCACTAATCCATGCACTATCTAAAATAGAAAATATAATCCATGCCTTCAGCAGCTTTAGTATCTCTGCTCTCACCACTTCTTTCATAGCTGGATTCAATCTCCTTTGATGCTCAATAAGAGTCTTTCATGAAAATTTTGTGCATCCAAACTGTAAGACTTATCCCCTCGATATCAGCTATAGACCAACCCAAAGCAGATTCGTGTCCTCTCACCACTTTCAGTAATTTGTCCTCTTCATCCTTGGTAAGTAAGGAAGAAATAATCACAGAATATGTAGAATTTTCCTCCAAGAATGCATATTGAAGGTGGTCTAGAAGTTGCTTCAATTCATATATACTGCTTTCATTGCTCTTGATATCATCTGAACCTACTACATACTAAATATCTTCACTCTGTGATGGATTATCTTCATCTAGTGACGATTCAAGGGCCAATATGTAGTCAACTAATTTATTACTTCATGTGTAACCTCCAGAAGTGTCAATGTCATCTTTTGGTACATTGAACATCATATAATGCTCCAGGGGATCGTCAATGAATACTTTCTCGTCCTTCATGACAGAATCGATGAAGTCAATTCTATGGCAAGTATTGATGTCATCCGAAAATCTCATTGCTTGGTAGATATTGAACATCACGTCTTCGTCATTCACTCTCAATGTTAGTTGCCCTCCTTGTACATCGATTAGGGCTCTTCCATTGCTAAGAATGGCCTACCCAAAATCAATGGAATATCCTGATCTTCTTCCATATCCAATACCACGAAGTCAACTAGGAAGATAAATTTATCAACCTTTACTAAAACGTCTTCAATAATCCCTCGTGGGTATGTGAAGGTCCATCAGCTAGTTGTAGAGTAACCGTTGTTGGTTTTACCTCCTCGAGGCCTAATGTCTTGAAAACTGACAAGGGCATCAAGATAATGTTTGCTCCAAGATTGTAAAGGGCTCTATTAAAAGAAATGCCTGCAATGGTGCATGAAATAGTAAAGCTGCCCAGATCTTTTCTTTTCTAAGGAAGCTTCTTTTGAAGAATAGCACTACATTCCTCTGCTAATTTCATTGTCTCATATTCTTCCAACTTTTTCTTCTTCGAAATTACCCCTTTCATGAACTTAGAATAGTTTGACATTTGTTCTAAAGCATCTGCAAATGGGATATTAATGTGAATTTTCTTGAAAATATCTAAGAACTTGGCAAAGTATACATCAAACTTCTTCTTCTGGAATCTTTGTGGAAACGAAGATTTTAGCTTGATGATCGGTGGGTTATCAAGGATTGATATAGAATTAGACTTGTAATCCTTCTTTATTTGGTCGATCTGATTCTCTTGTTATGCAACTATCTGTTCTTCACTTGGATCAAGTGTAGAGGTTGATGACACTATATGCATGTTCTGTCCAACTTCTTTGCCATTCCTTAAGGTAATAGCTTTGTAGTGGTCCTTTGGATTCACCTCTGTATCACTTGGAAACTTTTCTTGTTGTTGAGACTTCATTGATGTAGCCAATTAACCAATCTGAACTTCAAGATTCTTCATTGTAGCTCCCATACTGGTCATGTGAGTCTCAATATATCCAAGTGTGATTCATCTTTATTGAACCACGATCTCATCTCAGAAATAAAAGTCCCCATGAGGTCTTCTAAAGATGTTTTCCCTTCTGACCGTTGAGTATTGAACCCGAGAGGAGGTTGAAGTACATTCCTGTTATTTCCATATGACAAATTCTTATGATTTCGAAGCTTCGGATGGTAGTGATTAGAAAAGTAGTTTCCTCTCTGATTATAGTTCCTGTTGTTGACAAACTGAACCTACTCATTTTTTATTTTTGTCTCCTCCTGATGTGCTACAGAAGCATCCATAATCGAATCTGTCTTCTGTTGATTACTCTGAGTAGTAAGTGTAGCTATCTGATTAGTAAGTAATGAAACATGAGCTACTAGTGCAGTGATATGATCCAATTCATGTAGACTCACTACTCTCTTTAGGTTTGATTTCTCACTCGGCCATTGGTAACTATTTGTGGCTATGTCATCCAATAGGGCATATGTAGCATTTGCCGTTTTAGCCAATAGAATACCCTTTGCAGCGGCATCTACTATGGGTTTTGTTTACCCATTTTACCCATTGTAGAAGATCTCAATCTGTATCCAATTTTCAAAACCATGTTGAGGACACCTTCTAAGCAAGTCTTTGAATCTCTCTCTATGCTTCATAAAATGGTTCGAAGTTAGATTGTCTAAATTGGCTAATTTCACTCCGAAGTTGAGCTGACATTGACGATAGGAAGTACTGGGTGAAGAATTTCTGAGCTAAGTCATCCCAAGTAGTAATGAACCATATGGTAGTGACTGGAACCAAGCCATAGCTTTATCCCACAAGGAGAAGGAAAAGAAACGGAGTCTAATAGCTTCATCAGTAACTCCATTCATCTTCACTGTATGACAAATTTCCGGAAAAGGACCCAGATGGGCATTTGGGTCTTCTGTTGGAGCTCTCCCAAACTGGTTCTGTTGTACCATGTATATCAATCATGGCTTTAGTTCAAAATTATTTGCGGCAATAGTCAGGCACGCGATACCAAAATTATTGTCATTGACCACTGGCTTGACGTAGTCCCGAATAGCGCGTTGTTAATTATTTTCATTGGCTGCTTTTGCTTCTTGTTTTGCTATTGCTTCACGTTCGTTTATCTATATACCCATGAGAAAGCGGAATTTTCGTTATGGTTCAAGATCAACAAGTAATAATTCAAGATTCCTCGCTTTTTGCATACACGGCTGAAATTAACAATCATAGAACTATTAGAGATAGAAAGAAAATAAATGAAAACAAAAATAAAAATCTATATTAAAATTAAAATAAAATAAAAGCTAATTGGTAATAAGATCAGTAGAAATCAAATGAAACAATCCTTGACAACGGTGTCAAAAACTTGTCAAGAGTTTTCTATAACGTATTTTATACCGTAAGTATATCGTGTCAAGTTTTATAATATAGTAATGGAGTCAAAGTGTCGAACCCACAGTGATTGTAATTTAATTCCTACTAAGTACGATAATTATTTCAGCTTTACTTTATGTAGAAAATCGAATCTAAAGTCAATATTTCTATACTAAATTAACATGGATGTGTGATAATTCAAGTAAAATAAGGCAAATTATAGGAGAGTTATCAATGTGAGAAGGCCTAAGGATTGATTTCACCTCATTATCAACAATATTTTTCAACTACTATAGTTCTATCAATTTTTCCTGAATTTATAGACAAGAACCTTAGATTAATTCTATTCCCTCTCTCAAGTACTGAATAAAACCTATTTCTATCTCTTAATTCCAATATCTATATTCTGAATTAAAACTATAGAAATTATCATGCACAAGGTTCTTAAATGGTGTAAGTCTCAGAGATTTTATATTTTCTCGAAATCTACAAAATCTAGATTATGTAATTCTTTGATCACGCTTAAATCTCCCTCTTTCGAGCACCGAAATTTAAGGTATCAAATAATTCAATTATTGATCAGGTAATTGAAAACATTGCTCAAGAATTAACACAAATAAATTAACGAGAAAATCAAACGACATAACTATATTAGAATCCAAACATGTCTCAAGTTTAGTTACATCAGACTTTAGATAATAAATTTAGTTCATGAATACAAGAAACTATATATTAAAATCTAAAATAAAGAACATGGAAAAAAAAAGAAAAAGAAAAACTGTTTTCCCGCTTGAATTCTCCTCCGAATTGTTGTCTTTTTTGTTCTCAATTATTCATTTTCTTCCTTAATTCCTAAGTCGTCCTCTTCCCTTTTACTAGGTCTTCAAGTTTGTATTTATAGTCTCTTAAAATATCAAGATGAATCGAAGTTGGACAAAGCCGAAAAATTTACAAAAAACACGCTTATTTCCTTCTCGGGTGGCATCGCCACGAATTCTGTTACTTTTTTCTGGCTGAGGGCCCAGGAGCTGGCGTCGTAGTGCCCATCTCTCTACTAATTTTTGGTCCTTTTTGGGCACTTAGTTCTGTAGCATCCGTTAATTCTTTCATTTATTTACTTTTGTTTTTGCCTTTTTCTACTTCATTTTTCTTCTTCTTTCATCTCCTATTCATGCCCACTTCTATGATCAACACTTGACTCCATCCCAAACTCAATAATACGCAATTTTCTCCAATTTACCTAAACTATAAATGATGTGATCCAGGATACTGATGTAACGAAGACACATCTGGAGAAAGATCTATTGACAATGGAAGAAGGACCGATGACTCGATTGAGAGCAAAGCGAGTGAAAGAGGTGATGGCATTACTTGTTCAAACAACGACGGATGATATGACGATCGTGACTAAGAATGGAGCAAGTTCTATGTTGGGCTCTAGGCTGGAATCGGAGTGGATGACCTTGATTCAAGCAATGTAACGAGATGGAGTCGAGGCGGATTTTTGCTAAAGTTTTGCTGGAACGGCGTTTGAGCGGCCAAACAGAGACTTTATTGCCCGAGTTTCGCCCTACCGTCGCTCGAGTGACCTTATTTCCACAAATTTCCTTATTTTACTGAAATTCTATTTTTTGCAATCTTTTGCGATCTTCAAACAATTATTTTCGAGTTTTACTAGGTTTCTAAGCTTTCCCTATAAATAGGATTTCATTGTTCATTGTAAGGACCTTTTGAAAAATTATTATTGAGATATATTCGAAAGGCTTTTGTGCTTTTCAACTTCGTTCTTCTTAGAACAATCTGAACTTATCAAAAGAATTCTTGTGGCGTTCAACACCGGGTGTGGATCAACGTATTGTGTAATCAAGAGGTCTTTCAAACACCCTTTTTTCTAGGTTGCTTGGTTCACTAATTCTTAGTTCAAACTCAAAATCGGGATTATCTTTTGGGCTTTCTTGGGATCTTCAGTCTAGTTGTGGGTTGCGTAGTGTTCGTTGCTACGTGGTTCTCATCAATTGGTATCACAAGGCTCTAAAATAATCAGGTTATATCTTTTCATTTCTTGTTTTGAGTTTCGTTTTCCTTTTCTTCATTTTTTCCTTCTTGTTCTTCGAGTCTATCTTCTTCTTCTTTCATTTGATCCAGAAAATTAAAAAAAAAAAGAGTCAAAGTCATTTTTCGAACTATTTACAAGTCCAAATTAATTTTCGTTTGTTTTGCTGGATTTGCAGTTATATTCCTGAGGTAAAAAAAGATCCGAAAAAAAAATTACTAAAATTACCGAGAAATTTCCAACAGCTTTAATTTCATCTTTGAGTACAAAAACAAAGATCGAACGAATCCATTCCAATTCTCACTCTAAATAGTACGTTGAATTTCGTTCTTCATTACTTATTATTTCTTTATAGTCTTTCTTCATCTTTTTCTTTCATTCTTTTATCACATTACGTGATCAACACTCGATTAGATCCGCGGGAATACACTATTGGTTGAGTTCACTTGGTTCTTTGAAGTACTTGGACGAAAGCATTGAGTGATAAAAGGCAGAGTGGTGAGACTAATAGAGGAAAAAAGCCAAAAATTGAGTGATACACGAGCGATTATTTGTGAGGCATAAATTTTATAGTGTTAGGATGTCCGACAAAGAGGGTTCCAATTCAAACAGGCAGTCGAATCAAAACTACATGGCAGATGATGCCATAAGGCAGTTTGAGCCAGTGCTTGGGGATGTAAGTGAGAGACTTGTAGACTAGATACATCGGTGGCAAATCTTCGTAGGGAACGATCAAACACAAGGAGATCGGGTAGGCGGTAGCCTAGGATGGAGGTACATGATGACTATGGATTTAGTAGTAATATAGATGATGGTGTATCGATGGTTGGTGACATGGGTAGAATGAGAAATAGAGGATGTACGTTTGGAAGAAGGGGTAGGAGTCATTTTGGGGATGAAGCGGATGGAAATTTGGGTAATATTAAGATGTCAATTCCACCCTTTAGGGAATGAGTGATCCGGAGGCTTATTTGGAATGGGAAAAGAAGGTGGAATTAATTTTTGATTGCCATAACTATTCAAAAGAGAAGAAAGTAAAAATTGCAGTCCTTGAATTCATTGATTATGCTATAAATTGGTGGAATCAAGTGGTTACATCAAGAAGGAGGAATAGGGAACAAGTGGTGAATACTTGGGATATATTGAAAAATATCGTGAGGAAACGATTCGTGCCAAGTCACTACTATCGGGAGCTACATCAAAAATTGTAAGGCTTATATCAAGGGTCGAAGAGTGTAGAGGATTACCATAAGGAGATGGAAATTTTGA
>CAIGRM010252042.1:0-18731 GCA_903798335.1 Fraxinus albicans
ATTAAAAATTGTAATTTTAAAGTTTGCGAGTAATTAAAAACATGTTATTGGAAAATGGTTACAAACCATCTAAACTATAAACACTAGAAAATATGTGATGGATAAATATATAGTATATACGAATTTCAAGAAATGCGTGGATAAAAAAATGTTTATAAATATGACCCAAACATAGGCTAAAATCTTAAGAAGACGACGCTAAGGAAACATTGCAGTGACATTCTGGCATTGGCCCTAAAGATTAAGAAACTAGAGGTTGGGCTGAAGTCAAACCAGAATAAAAATAGATAAAATAGAATTAGAGGGTGAACTTGAAGGTTTTGGAAGTGAAGAATTATGTAAGTTGATTTTAACAGGTTTTTTTTTTGACAAGATTTTAATAATAAATCGACCAGTTTGAAGTATATAATATGAATCAAAAGTAACTTATATTTCTTTACATGAATTAGGAAAAATAATTAAAAGGTTAAGATTTTATGTATCTACTTTTACAATATATAAGAATACCGCTTATGACATGTTTGAAAGGCGAATTAAATAGTATTGAATGTATGAACAAAAAAAAAAAAAAGGAATGTAAAAGATTTTATGTTATTCTTGTCCAGCATTTATAACCCCGTCTCATTTTTTTCCCCAAAAAAAAAAAAAATGTAAGTATTAAATTCAAATGATTAATATTAGATTAATCACCACATATCCATGTATGAAAAGTAGCGTTTTAAAATGCGCTTCGCATATACTCACATATGAGGTATATGCGTAATAATGCGATTAATCCATTTTGTTGACCGTATATGCACATTTAAACTTTAAAATGTACACTCATTTGCCTTAAAAAATTATGTTAAAATTAATCTAACAAAAACTAACTCATTTTTATAACTAAAAAGGAAATTGAGCCAAACAAACATCAAATTAATTCAAATTACCCAAGTCCATGAATTATATACAACAAACTATAGGGTTATGATGTTTAAAAAAGAAAAAATCGTAAAGTTGCAAACTATTAATACCGAGTTCGAATCTCCTTCAATCTTTCTCTAGTTTTACTAGCAAGTTATGCTAGTATTGAATAATTTTGGATTGTTGATGATTGTAATAATGAGGATGAGATTAATAATTTTTTCGAATTAAAATATTGGAGCCCGTTGAAGATGATTTTACATTGAATGACCCGAAATGCCTTGGATGAAAAGGAATTTGAGTTGGAATCCGATAAAGAGTTAGACAATATTTCAGATTTTTTTAATTCGACATTCGTGTCTAATCTAATTGTAGAAATTGATTACCAAGTAATTGTAATATTTATGATTTTGAGCATTATTTTTTTGTTAAAAATTTGAAAAATATGTATAAAGTCCAAGTAATTGTAGTATTTATGATTTTGAGAAATATTTTTTTTTTTCAAAAATTTAAAGAGTATGTCTTATTTTATTTATTTATTAGTTAAAAGTATTTAAAATAATATTAAAAATTAAAAAAATGCATAATTACGCATATGCATATATATTCTTGTAATGCTTAATACTTGATCGAAATGCATTGCCACGCATTACGCATTTTAGAACCTTTATAAAAGAACATTAATAGTAATTATATTTTAAATTCAAGAAATTTCATTTGATCATGTATGACATAACTTTATTTCTCACTTGATGGACTCGTTGTGTCGTAGTGTTATGCATACCACTAGCTTAATTAAATCTCTGTATTAATATATGTCTCGTTTGACCTCCATTATTTATCATTATTTGAGATTATAATTTTTTCAATAATATTTTTTTGAAAAATACGTGATTAAAAAAGAAGAAATTATTTGAATTTACGTGTAATATTATTTTATTGAAAAATATATGATTGATAAGAAAAGTGCAAAAAAAAATCATAATAGGGAGCAAATGGGGTTATATATATCGAAAAAATTAGATGCCCGAAAAAAATTAAATTTTCTAGAAATAAAATAGATTGGCGTGCCAAGATTAAAATCCAAAAGGAAATAATTAGTGCTGAGACTAAGTACATATTCATAATCTATTTGGAGAAAAATAAGTGGTGGGACAGCATATCATCTTCAATTTCAGGACCCGTATCCTTTTTGGTTGGTGGGCCATTTAAATAAAGGTATTATCACGTTTGTACAACAATTAATATATTTAATTATATTAGATAAAAAAAAAATTATCGACTTATAAATTTTATTTCACACCTCTTTATTTTATCTAATTTTAAACTTTTATAGCTACCCTTTAAGAAAATAAAAAAAATATATTTTTCATTTTTTAGTGTAGGTCGTTAAGAATTTTATCTACTAAATATAAAAATGTGTACAGCAACAAACACACACGCGTACCACAAAAATTATATAGACTAAATCTAGTCAAATTTTGGTCTTTAATTCCCCATAATTTCATTTTTATTGTATCAATTTTAGTTGATATCTTTTTGCGCTTTTGCCTTTTTAAATTATCTATTGTTTTAAAATTATAGTAGCAAATTAAATATTATAAAAATTCAAAGAAATATATTCCAAGAGGTCCTTTCAACTTTACATTTTAGAATTTTTTAAAAAAATTTTGTGCTTTATATTTAACATAAATTAATGTATTAATATTTAAGATCCTAACAAACTAGGAACACTATGATTGCTCTTAAGGACTTTAGTTATGTCCAATGCTGTTTATAGGACAGCCATTATAATTGTAAAATGGACCTTTCTGTGTTGAATGCTCTAAGATTTGAGATTTTCTTTTTGTGTAAAATGACAATATTATTGATGCTTCACTTTAAGAGTTCTCGATTCAAGATGAATTCATGAGGAATCTGTACCTCTTGAGGATCCAATCCAATGTTTTGTACAACCTAAATTTGGATTTGGAGGGGAAGAAAAAAGTGAGATAGGGTTTTAAATATGATAAATGCAAGATATTAATTCATTTATCATTATTCACGCCCCTTAAATATGGACAAATCTACTAGAGATGTGAAAGGGTCATTGTATACAACCGTGTTGTAGGTTCGTCTGCCTTTGTAGATGGCTAGTGCTAAGTCTAGGTAGCCAGACCCACACCCCGACTAAGTTTTTATTTTTTTTCTAACAAAATCAATAGATTACTAGAAAAATGAAATAAGAATTGGCCCGTGAGGAGACCACCTCAAAAGTCAACAATTCACTTTACATATGTAGCCAAACAAATTTTAAGAGTTCATTTGGTAGGACTTCTACTTTTAATGGAAGTTCTCCCATAAAAAATAATCTTATATCAGTTTCTTTTATAAGTTTTTTAAACTAAACAGTATTTCAAAAAAATTATCCAAACATGCTAGGAATCAAACGAATGGAACTAAATGATCACTGAATAGATCACAGAATAAAAAGTATTGTAATTTCAAACAAGAAGAATAAATAAATTCAAAGTTATCAAGTCAAAAATGAAAAATAAAATGGAGAAAGGGACATAATAGCATACGTCATTTCTGTGGTGTGTAAAATTCGGCAACCTCCAACCAATGCCAGCCTCCATCCAAGAAATGGCCACACATTTTTTTATGTTCTGAGAAAAAAAAAATGGAAAAAATTACACTTTTGAGTTTTCATTCTCGCCTAAAAAGTTCAACTTTACACACGCACTAAAAAAGGCTCCACTTTTTACAGAGAGAGGAAAAAGAGTTTAAGATTGAGTGAAAAAAAAATCTTTGATTTATATATTATCAAATTCATAATGCATATATTTTCAAGAAACAGAAGAACGAGCGAGAAAGATTTATAGTGGAAGCATGCTTTGTCGGCCATTTGAGTTTCAATAAAAGGAATTCTGACATATCCATTCAATTTGCTCAAGAGATTTTTTCACTGTTATTGCCCATTTGAAACCTTTTGCTAATTTCGAAGAAGTCCAAGATTTCCCGTTGTTTTGTGACGTCCTTTTGCTTTCGAAACTATGATTTTCGAAAAATCTAAACGAAAACGATTTGATTCATTACACTTGATTTTCTGGGCCTCCTTGTATTTTAATAAGAATTGAGTCCTCTCTAGTTTTCATCTCAAATCCCGGTTGTAGAATTGAAGGTTCCACTATTTTTATTTAGGATTCCACGACTTTTTCTCTCTTATCATCCCAAGGGATCACTTGAATATTGATGAACTTGTCTGTTCAGAAAATCTTCAACTTTTGGTGGACTAAAAGGTATGTTCAGGTTTTGATTCTTCATTTTTTATTTTCTTGATTTATGTATCAATCTCCTATATTTAGCCAATTTTTCCTTATGTGCAGCAGTATTCTGAATTGTGGGCTGCTTTGAAATGAATGATTCGTCACTCATGTATCAAATTCATTGGACCCATATCATGGTTATTTCTAGAATGTTTTTGAGTTGCTTTCATAATTCTAGAATTTGGAGAAATTGACAGTTTGTAGGCCCACTTTTGAATTCCAAACCCTTTTCATAGAATTTGGGAATTAGCATCTTTTGATGATGAATACTCAGTGATTTCAGTCTCAATCATTGTTTTGATAAAGTTAAGGTTCCTATAATGTCTACGGAGGTTGGATGGAGGAAGTGTCCATATTTGGGTTTGGTAGGAATTTTAATAGGTTTGATCCTGGCTTGTCCTTCAGACGGGTTGAGTGCGGATGGAATTTACCTCTTAGAGTTGAAGAAAAACATTGTCGATGAATTTAACTTTCTTGGGAATTGGAATCCAAATGATAAGTCACCCTGTGGATGGGCAGGCGTGAATTGCACCTCGGGTTATACTCCGGTGGTATGGTCTCTGGACTTGAGTTCAAGGAATCTATCAGGGACTTTGAGCCCTAGTATTGGGGGTCTGATCTTTCTAACTTATCTCGATGTTTCTCATAACAAGTTCACAGGAAGTATTCCCAAGGAAATTGGAAATTGTTCGAAACTGGAAACTCTTTACTTGAATGATAATTATTTCGGTGGCCAAATTCCAGCTGAATTGGGTAATCTTTCTTGTCTGGAAGATTTGAATCTGTGCAATAACGTGATCTCTGGCTCAATTCCCGAGGAAATTGGGAAACTTTCTTCCCTTGTTAATTTTGTGGCGTACACAAACAATCTTACGGGCCCATTGCCTCAGTCTCTTGGCAACTTAAGAAACTTGAGAACATTTCGAGCCGGTCAGAATGAAATTTCTGGAAGCTTACCAACAGGGATTGGTTATTGTCGAAGCCTGGAAACTCTTGGTCTTGCTCAAAATAGTATAGAAGGTAATCTACCTAAAGAGCTTGGCATGCTCAACAGCTTAAGAGAAGTGATTCTATGGGAGAACCAGTTTTCTGGATTTATACCTAAGGAGCTTGGAAATTGTACGAATCTTGAGATGCTTGCTTTGTACCAGAACAATCTTATTGGAGGGATTCCTGCCGAACTTGGGAACCTTAAATCTATGCAAAGGTTATACCTATACCGGAATGGATTAAATGGAACAATTCCAACAGAGATTGCGAATCTTACTCAGGCACTTGAGATTGATTTCTCAGAGAACTATTTGTCAGGAGAAATTCCAACCGAGTTAAGTCAGATAAAGAGTCTACATTTACTGTACTTGTTCCAGAATGAGCTTACTGGGGTTATCCCAAATGAGCTTAGTAGCTTGAAGAACTTGATGAAGCTAGACTTGTCAATTAATCACCTGACAGGCCCAATTCCGTTTGGCTTTCAGTATCTTACTCAGCTATATCATTTACTTCTTTTCTCTAATTCTTTGAGTGGTGGCATACCTCAACGTTTTGGGCTTTACAGTCGACTTTGGGTGGTTGATTTTTCCGAAAATTACCTCACTGGAAGAATTCCTCCTCACCTTTGTCGGCGTTCTAACTTGATATTGCTGAATCTTGAGTCTAATAAATTGTATGGAGACATCCCACCTGGCGTCATTAATTGCACATCTTTGCAACAACTTCGTCTCAGTGGTAACAGACTGGCTGGGAGCTTTCCTTCTGATTTATGCAAATTGCCGAATCTTGCCGCTATTGAATTGGGTCAGAACAGTTTCAGTGGTCCAATTCCTCACGAGGTTGGGGAGTGCCCAAAGTTGCAAAGGCTTGATCTCTCAGGAAATCAATTCACATCTGAGTTGCCGAAGGAGATAGGACATCTATCCCAGCTTGTGTCTTTTAATGTTTCATCAAACTCGTTCACTGGGCGGATCCCACTGGAAATTTTTCACTGCAAGGCTCTGCAAAGGCTTGATCTTAGCCGGAACAGCTTCATCGATGCTATACCAAATGAGCTAGGGACACTTTCGCTTCTTGAACTTCTTATTGTTTCAGAAAATAGGTTTTCAGGAAATATTCCAGCAGCATTGGGCAATCTTTCACATTTGACTGAGCTGCAGATGGGTGGAAATTTATTATCCGGTGAGATACCAAAGGAGTTGGGTGATCTTGCAGGCCTGCAAATTGCAATGAATCTTAGTTGTAATAACTTAACTGGGAGAATACCACCTGAGCTTGGAAACCTTATCTTATTAGAATATCTCTTGCTCAACAACAATCATTTGAGCGGTGAAATTCCTAGCACATTTGTAAATCTGTCTAGCTTATTGGGATGCAACTTCTCATATAACGACTTAAATGGGCCATTGCCTTCTGTACAGTTGTTTCAGACCATGAGTATCAGTAGCTTCATCGGAAACAAAGGGCTGTGTGGTGGGCTGCTCGGTAATTGTAGCGGGTCTACACCTTTCGACACAATTCCTCCTCCTGTGAGAAGTTCAGATGCTCCTCAACGAAAGGTCATCTCTGTGGTTGCAGCTGTCATTGGTGGAGTGTCTCTTGTTCTAATTGTAGTTATTCTGTATCTTATGAAGCGTCACCCAGTCGAGATGGATGCATCGTTGCAAGAAGATAATGGCATGTCATCCCCAGATTCCGATATTTATTTTCGTCCAAAAGAGGGGTTCACTTTTCAGGACCTCGTTGAGGCCACAAACAATTTTCATGATAATTATGTTATTGGAAGGGGTGGAGTTGGGACAGTCTATAAAGCAGTTTTGCCATCCACTCAAATAATTGCAGTTAAGAAACTGGCATCTAATAGAGAGGGTAATAACATAGAGAAAAGCTTTCGAGCTGAGATTTTAACTCTTGGGAACATTAGGCATCGTAACATTGTAAAGTTATTTGGCTTTTGCTATCACCAAGGCTCCAATCTCCTTCTTTATGAGTACATGGCAAGGGGTAGCTTGGGTGAATTGCTTTATGGGGCATCTTGTGACCTAGACTGGCCAACACGGTTCTCGATTGCTCTTGGAGCTGCTGAAGGCCTAGCTTATTTACATCATGACTGCAGACCGAAGATCATCCATCGTGATATAAAGCCTAATAATATTCTTCTTGATGAGAAGTTTGAAGCTCATGTTGGTGATTTTGGTTTGGCGAAAGTGATTGACATGCCTCAGTCGAAGTCAATGTCTGCAGTTGCTGGATCATATGGTTACATAGCCCCTGGTGAGTATCTCTTGTCCCTCTGCATTATATGTATGACTTTTATATCCATGTTTATCATATTAGTCTATTGCTTATTGGTTCTCCTTGAAAAATTGAAATGCTACGACCATAAAAAGTATTTTGTCCATAAGTAGTGCATAAACTAGCCTTTATGTGATAACTATTATCACTTAAATTAAAGGGGATACCATTTAACGCTCCTCACCCAACCTCGAAGACGAATGGAGAAAAGTTAAGGGCTGTCAACTTAGTAATTAGTCAAGTTTCTCTTATCACGTTAATCTACACCAAATAGGGACTGTCATGGACTTCTGGTTTTGCTGTTTACATTTGTCATGTTATAAAATTTTGTTGGTTATTCTCCAAGTTTTTTGCATTGCTGGTACAGTCTTCAAATCACATTACTAATCAGAAGATTGTATGAATTGGAAAGGTAGGCATTTAAATTCTTGTAAATGATCAATCATTTTTAGAAGGGTGAACAGAATTACATCTTGGTATGCCCATTTCCAGTTGACAATGTAGTTGGTTTAAGTGCACAAGGATGAGATATGAGATCTGAAATTTTCAATCTTTTGTGGATTAAATTACACAAATAAAATCTTGAGATATTGCAGTTCTTGTAAAACTACAATGCAGTATATACACTCTACAGTAAGATAATCTTCAATAGTAACAGAATAAAATCTATATTTATATATATACAATCTAAAACTGAATATTGCAAAATGTTATTAGCGATTTTTTAATTTGCCTGTTTGTCCCGGTTCAACATTTCATCTTTGTTGATCTTAGAAAAGTAACTAGACTTCCTCCATGTTATTAGGAATCCATCTTATTAGCTTTTTTTTTTTCTCGATGCAGAATATGCGTACACCATGAAGGTTACAGAAAAATGTGACATTTACAGCTACGGTGTGGTCCTCTTGGAGTTGCTAACTGGAAAAATGCCAGTACAGCCTCTAGAACAAGGAGGTGATCTTGTCACATGGGTGAGGAATTATATTCGGAAGAATTCTCTGTCAACTGGGATACTTGATAGCCGTTTGAATCTGAAAGATGAAAGTACTATTAATCACATGATTAATGTATTAAAAATTGCTTTGTTGTGCACGAGCATGTCGCCCTTCGATAGACCAACAATGAGGCAGGTTGTGATAATGCTGATGGAATCAAACGACAGAGAAGGAAATGTTATTTCACCTCCAGATAACAATCTTTCTCCGAGACATGATGCCTTGTGAATGTACGTATTGCTTTTCTTTTGCTTTAACTGTAATGAATCTTTCGGGGTAGATTCTTCCCTTTATTACTTACCAAGTTAAATCATAGAAATTTGTGTACATTTATTGAAATAAATTATTGTTATTCATAATCCTTACAATGTATTTGAGGCAGTGGCATAGGGAGGTCGCCACCACTGAAATCTTAATTTTTCTTTTTTATATAAAATTTTTATTTTAAATATTAATATATTTTTTTGTTTGATAGATTTTCCTATAGTTAAATTAGGCCTTCATTCATTTAGAGTCCTGGTTCGCCACTAGTTTGAGGTACTTTACTTAAATCATACAAGTATTTCTAAACCTTTAGATACACCACTTTGATCACTTGGTGGAAAACACTATATCTACAATAGATTAATGTAAATGCTTAATTTATAATTTTTCTATATTAAATATAAGTGTAAAATGAGTAAAAGTTAACTCGAAATAGTCTTCTCTTTACCTGATTGGTCTCTAAGCTTATCCACATTATACTTAAGTCTGTATAATGCATTTTATCCCATCTTTTCAAGTTGATGTCATCCCTTCATTACGTTGTCGCACAATTCCTTGCACGTTCGGTTAGGGTGAGGTTGTCACATACTAATGCAAGGCTAGTTTTTTTCCTCTTTTTTTTTCAGTCCTGGAAAATTATAAATTTGCCTAAACAAATTCAATGAAGTTGTAGACTATTCTCAATGTCATGCAGGTAAAGATTTTTAATGGCAATTATCTCTCTCTGTGTGTTTGTCACTTATACTGTCTTATTTTACATCTTATTTTACTTATTTTCGAGTGGGAATCGAAGAAATTAGGAGTGTGTTTGGTAGAGATTTTTGGGGGAAGAATTGATTTTTGAATAGTGATATGATGGGAAATGTGTGGTTGAAAAAGAAGAAAAAAGTATTAATGTGATGAAAAATATTATTTAATTGAATAATGTGTGGTTGAAAATGAGAATTGATTTACTGTAAAAAATGAGAATCTGTACCAAACATGCCCTAAATATCAGGGAAAATTACAGTTCTACTTTTAAGAATCTGGAATTTACTTGTGCATGCAATTGAATCGCACACATCTATTGCTATTGATTCAATATGATAATTATATCTGGAAATGGTTTTGATTCAACATTTCAGCATGATCTAAGAGTTTCACCGCTTTCATATTATTGTCATTTTTCGTGTTGAGAAATCTGAAAGTTGTTCGCGTTATATAGTGGTGTATGAGTAGCTATAGGCACAGTGCCAAATTCCTAGCTGCTTCATGACTTTTTACAAATGCAGGAATATTTGCTCATGAATTCCAGAATTCTGATAATCATACCATAACAGTGATTGACATGCCGTTGTTTTCCTTATCTGAACATCTTTGTGGAAAACCCTGTGGCTGAAATGGAAAATAGATCTCGACCCCGTTATAACGTTTTATATTTGTTCCCGTAACTATTTTTAGTTGTTTGTAAAGCACATATTTTCTTCGAGAAGATTTCATTATTGAGATTTGAGCATATGAGATTTTCGTACTTCTACATGAAAATAAGATAAAAACATGAATAGAAATCTGAAACATGAGTTTGAATCTGATATAACTGAAAAATACTTATAAATACTGGTTGATATCCATTATTCATGAATGATAATATCTGGTGTCTACGTCTGTGTGTTTAAAATTGTTAGGAATTAGGGAGTTCAACAGCAAAGTCACAGCAGAAGCAACATTTATAAGTTCACAATATAAGCATAAAGAAATCATAGAACGACAACTTTACTGAAAGGACCAGAAAGCTTCTTCCCTTTTATGGCAGAATCATCAGGTTCAGGAACAGTCTCATCCACGCCACGCAAATCGCCATCCAGAGAGAGGTGTCATCAAAGAAACCATGGGTTCGATTTCTGGTCATCGATTGAGAACGATCTCCCAAGTTTCAACAGAGTTTTAGTCACAAAATTAGGAAGAAAACCATCACCGAATCAACCACTGTTTCAGGCCTGATCATACCTAAGATTAACCCCCTAAATCCTTAGAAGCAAACCCCCATAAATCACCCAAGAAAAAGGAGAAGACAGACTCTACACACGAAGGAGAGACCTGGACGAACAGAGAGCAGAGACGAGAGAAAGAGAGGGAGAACCTAATGAAGACCAAGGGTCAAAACCAAGGAAATATCTCAATCAAGAATAGATCTTAACCGTCCATCTCATCCAACGGTCCTAATAAAATCAAACTAGCACAATCCATGTAACAATCAAGCTACCAATAGGCGAACGATACCTAAGCAGCTGGGCCAAAATAATGCAAACAATGCAAATGCCACAAATAGCACGAGTCCAAATAGAGTTAGGAGAACCACAATTCTCACAAAAACTCTTGAACGTATTTGTTATGCAGGATTCTACGTCATAAAAAAAAGCATAATTTACTATGTTTTGATTTAACATTGAATATTAATTCTAACTTTAAGCATAATTGTCATGGTTTTTACTTTTGCTTCTCATAAAAGTGCTTCATGAGAAAGTTATCTTAATTTTTGTAAATTCTAAAAGAGCTTTCTATTTCGAAGGTGCTTTTAGAAGAAGTTACATTAGACTAGCTTTCTCTAAAAGTTCTTCTAATAAGAAAAAACACTTTCATAAAACTAATCAAACGAGTTCAAAAGCAATTTTTGTGTCTTAAAAGATCTTTTTGACTTTTCAAAAGTCGTGTCAAACAGGCTCATATTTAAGTTGTCATTTTATTTGACTATAAAATTTTGTTTTTTCGATTTTACACATCCTAAAACTGTAAACCCCAGTATAGTTCGGCTAACTCGAGGCATGATCTATCTTGAGTTTCGTTAGGCCAAATATGAGTTGTATTCTCTCGACCTGACAACTCGATCCGACTATGAGCTCTGGGCACCAGGCCCTTATCACAGCCTATGCTACCTATAAAGGAACGAACTAAAACTTTGGATTGGTATAATTCTCAAGTTGAATTATTATCATAACATGGTGGTTGTAATTCTCAAATCTAAACATGTACGATATTCAATGAATGGAAGCATTAGTTAAGGGAGAGGCAAAGTCTTTTTTTTTTTTTGGCAATGCCTTATTTCGAAAGATTTTCTTGGAATTCCTAGGAATTTTTAAATCAATGAATTATGCCAAAACTACTTATTTCCCTTCTCAAGGATTTGTGCCAAAACCAGTGTTCTAAATGGCACGCCGAGGCACCAGCTATAGGCACAAGGCGTGCCAAAATGTCACGCTATGACTTGGGGCGGCTAGTTAAGCGGTCACTTAAGGCATCACGCTATGGCTTGGGGCGACTAATTAAGTAGTCACTTACGGCGCACCTAGGCACGTATTATTATTTTTTCTTTTTTAATATTATTGTTTAATAATTATAAAATTTTCAACTTTTAGCCAATTGGGTAGAAAGGTCCCAAAAGTTGTTTACTTGGTTATTGGCCCACTAATTTATGAAGGGCATTTTCAAGGATTTTGTTGTGAACTTTTGATGTGAGACAAGAATTCATTTAATTTGGTTGTAGTGTATTTTACCTTTGATTTGGCTGTAATGTATTGTACTATTATATAAATAATTATTTATATTTTGTTGAGTTAATTAATTATTTTTTTCTATCTTTTATCAATTAGCACTATTATAATATATCTTGTTTATAGTTTGAAAATATATTTATTTTGTTAAGTCCTTAAAATTGCATTTGACACTATAATTTGTATTATTAAATGATTTTTTGATTGATTAAAAAATTAAAATATTATTAAAATAAGATTTTTTTAATGTTTTTTTAAGCATAAACCTTGCTTAGGCTCGTTTAGCCAGAAACTAGGCCTCCACGCCTCGTCGTGCATTATGATTTTTAGAACACTAGCCAAAACTAATAATCAAAATTACCCTACTTATGAACATGCATGAATTATTCATCGATTTTTTTTTTTTATTTAGTTTTGCAATAATAACTCAAAAAACTTCATTTGCTCTGCAAGAGATAGGGAAAAGGTCCTTGCTTTATTGCTCGTCTCTTGGCTCATTGTATTCCACGATACACATGCAACACCCTTGATATACATCAAATATGGGCTAAATAAGTTGACAAATTCCATGCAAAGAACCCCATATAAGTCAAGGCTGTGTTTTGAGAAAGGCGGTTGCTTAGCCCCCGTTTGATCTAGATGAAAATCAAATTTTCAGTAGATTTTGACAAAAATTAATAAAATGTATGGTTGAAAATTTATGGATCCCATGAAACGTGTCATTAAAATTAATTATTGAGTTTGACTTTAGTTTTTTTATCAAATTTTAAGTCACGCCGACGAGGGACTTATAATCACTCACTCAATGGACCATTTTGCAAACTGCTTACAGCCATTAGATGAGAATTGATCTATGGTGGATAGTGAGGATATTTATACCACTCAGGCACTCACTTACGCCCCATTTGCATAGTATGTTAAGATCACTCTCACTACACTCCTCTTTGTCTTTCTAGATGCGTTCATAAGCTTTCTCTATTCTCTCTGTGAGTTTTCTTCATTCTTGGTGAGTGATTTGAGTGGAATGTACGGTTCCTTTGTGGTCCAACCATGTGGATACACCTTTGGTTACTGTTTTTCTGTTACTGTTCGTGTTATATGGTGCCTAAGTAGCTATGCACATATGCCAAATTCCTAGCTACTGCATGGCTTGTCACAAATGTAGTAATATTTGCTCATTGATTCATTTGCTGTTTTTTATCTCCTGAATTCTCATAATCATCACATCATATCAACCCTTTCCTTATTTTAACATCTTTGTTAAAAAAACGATGCTTCCCATGAATTACTGAGTTATCCTGATTAATACCCAGCACCTACATCTTTATGTTTGTATATAACTGTTCAGGACACGTTTGGTATGTAATATTCCGTACCATTGGAAGAAGATACTTTACTGTGCTTTGAGTTGACATTAACGTTTAATACTACTTTATGACATTATAATTGATCAGAAATGTTTTCCTGCTCATAATGAGAAGTCTTAGCTTACTCACTTAGAGAGAATCTTGCTTACGGTTCTTACATTTGAATATAATTTTAAGTAAGATTCTCTTATCATATCAGCAAGTGTGCCCGTCTTATCCTGCCCACGGTGGGTAGAAGAACAATTTCGAATAATTGAAATGTGAAACTTATGCATTGGAGTTTTTAGTTGGATTTGATTGAATTGATTAGGAAAGAGAAAAAATAAAAATAAAAAATAAAAAAAAATCATGCAATGTGGAAAAGGAGAGACGCAATCAAATGGAAAAGAAATATGGATTTATTGGAAAATCAGAAGAATGGTCAGATTACAATGTATAAATTTCAAGAAAGATTTGATCAACCAATCGGGTGGGGTTTAGGATTATTTCAATTGTTAAAACTTAAAAAACATTGTTAATTAAACTAAACAAATAAACGTTTTTAAGATAGAGCCTTCACTTAAAATATATAGGTTTTAAATTTTCATTTTAAATTAAAAATTGCAGAAAAATCTTGTAATGTTATGGTCAAAAATTGCTTCACCGAATATTCCACGTTTCTTCCGTAACAAATCCCACAAAATATACAAGTATTATCCTCAAGCCTCAAATTAGGGACCCCATGATTAATTTCAACGATTGTTTATAGTAAATTTTGCTTACTTTTTCTTTTTCCATTGACCAACGAAATTAGAATAATGTTATTGCAGTTGCTCACTACCGAGTTGCCCTACGTGGCATATATGTGAGGGGATGCAAGAGCCGGCTAAAAGGGTTTTCAATTTCCACAGTGTGTGTTAATGTGAGAAATCTATAACTTTTAGATTTGTATTGGACTAAACAGCCCGTCCGGTTCAACCAAAATTGGCTAGCAATTTTTCTTTTAGGGAAAATTTCAAATCTAAGAGATTCAATTTGACCAATTTCAAAATTAAGAAACAAAGTTTATTATTTTAAAAATCAGATATTAATTAAATTTTATTTATTAAATAACTAATTTAAATATATTTTAACAAGTAAATATATTAAGGTCAAAATTCTATACTTTTGGTCACAAATTATCGAATTAATTGCTCACAAATCATTTTTCGATTA
The DNA here is from genome assembly GCA_903798335.1 of Fraxinus albicans. NCBI lineage: Eukaryota > Viridiplantae > Streptophyta > Magnoliopsida > Lamiales > Oleaceae > Fraxinus > Fraxinus albicans. Next base: position 14,844 of record CAIGRM010252042.1, read on the forward strand.
AAGAATTAAAAATTTTATAGGTCACAAATTATTTCACAGTCACAAATCAAAAAATTTATTGGTTACAATTTATTTATTAGTCACACATAAAAAAAAAATTTATAAGTCACAATAAAATATATTAAGGTCATAATTCTATACAATTTGGTCGCAAATTCTTGAATTAATTGATCCAAATTATTTGTCGATTACAAACCATTAATTTTATATATCATAATTTATTTATCGATTACAAATTATCAATTTTATAAGTCACAACTCAAATTTTTAGGTCACATATTATTTATTTGACCACAAATTATTTCTCAGTCGTGAATCTGAAATTTTGTAGGTTACAAATTATTTAACGGTCACTAATCAAGATATTTATAGGTTACAATTTATTCATCAGTCACAAATAAAAAAATTATAAGACACAATTATTTATCGGTCATAAATCACAAATTTTATAAGTCACAACTCAATTTTTATTTAGGTCACATTGATCAAAAAAAATACCAAATTCATTGGTTACATATTATTTATTGGTTACAAATAACAAATTAATTGCCCACCCACCCAACACCATCCTACCCACCACCATCGTTGCCAACATCACAACCACCACCACGTTACTACCACTGCAATTGCGACCTCATAATCTGAAATTCACAAACGGAAACAGAAATAGAACCCGAACCCAAACCCAAACGATTGACATCGCCACACCGCAACCACCACCTCACAATCAGAAACTCACAAATAGACATCGTTAATTAAAATAAATAAATAAACGTTTTAAAGATAGAACCTTCACTTAAAATATATAGGTTTTAAATTTTCATTTGAAATTAAAAATTGCTGAAAAATCTTGTAATGTTATGGTCAAAAATTGCTTCACCGAATATTCCACTTTTCTTCCGTAATAAATACTACAAAATATACAGTTATTATCTTCAACCCTCAAATTAGGGACCCAATGAATAATGTCAACAATTGTTTATAGTAAATTTTGCTTACTCTTTCTTTTTAAATTGATTATTCAACTATGTATAGACAACGAAAATAAAATAATGATATTGCAGTCGTTGAGTTGCTCTACCCGTCATATATGTAAAGATTAATGATTTGATATATGAGGCAATAAAAAACTACCATATTAATGCATCAAATCACTAACCGTCATATTATACAGCGTATGGCGACTTCAGTTGTGAGCGACTACAAATAACATTACTCACGAAAATATGATTAGTTAACTACTTAGTGGAGTTAATGGGCCAGAAAGTGGGTAATAAAACGTATAAGTGGGTGGTTAAGTGAGTTATACAAATGAACAAGAAGAAAAATATGCATCTAATTTTCATTTTTATGGTTTTCGGTGAGATGGGTAGTATATAATTTGAAATATTTAGTGATATATATTCTTAATGCTTCAACATAAGAAATTGTCACAACAAGTGATACAAGTATTTTCGTGATTATTTTTAACATCAGTACAACAAAATCACTCAGATTCCCATGGAGCATCCACCTTAAAACTAGAATTACGATAACTGATAGAAAATCCATATAAATCCACCTTCCAAAAGATGGTGGCGTGGCCTTTATCTCTTGCCGGATCAAAAGCATGAACAGAAGTAAACTTCATACCAAACGTCGACAAACAGTAGTATGTGTCATTTACGACAGCCTTCAACAGATAATTATCTACTGGTTTGAACGTGTAGGAGCCTCTCCCATAGCCGCCCGCCTTGCAGTTCATAATAACTGGGGAAGATCCCTTTGGGAGTGCACTGATAAATTTGATAACTGGTAGGGATCTTTTGTGTCGAGCATGTGATATGTTAAACTGCAGGGACAGGAACAAAACGAGAAAAGAAAAGCAGAATTTGGATGCCATTTTGTTTGCTTTTTTGTGTGTGTGTTTGTGCACTGTTTTTTTTTTTCCAAGGTTTCCTTCCTTTTATACTTGATAAAGAGCGGGATAAGAAATAATTAGCTTAATATAGAGAAGCGTTTTATGTGGAAAGTATGCATATTTCTTGAGAAACTTGTATTCTTGTAAAGTAATTTTATCAACAAGATATCCATTATTCTTGCAAATTATTTTATTGAGAGGTGTGTGGTTGGAAATGAGTTTGAAAAATTAATGAAATTTAAACAATCATCTCCTAATTTACTCAAAATTAATGAATTTAATCGTATTCCATGCATAGAAGGTTAATTCTGAAAGTTGGTTAAATATTCATATTGGCAATAAACTTTCTCAAATATTTTTCAATTGTCATTTAACTTCAAAAGTTTTTCAAGCTGGCTTTGATTTTTCTCAAAATGATACTTAGTTGCCATTGAACTTTATAGGTTTTCTGTCTTACCACTTGAAATAGTAGTGAGGTAAATTCTGTGTTCTCTCTGATGTGAATGGTGTTCCGGCTGCTGCGATCAGTGTTTACTACTTACAAAATGAGGTGGGGTTTTCTCCCCCTTTGTACCTTCAGGGTGAGAATTAGTATATGGTTTAAGAGTGTAGGAAGAGAATATATTGGAATTCAAATAATTCGGATTTCAAGAAGAACCAACATTTTCTCACATTGGGGTATTTATAGGCATCTGATGACATGTCTCCATTCCATGACTAATTGTGTCACATGTCCCACGTACGCCTTCCCACTTCCCAACGTTCTAGAGTTGTGACCCCCACTCGCCAAATGGTTGGTTGTGTCCATGTTCGTTGTTGGGTGGTTTTCGTCTATCTCATGGCCATTTATTTGGCAAAGTATAGTGGGGATCGACGGTGTCTTAGTGATAGACGGCATATGTGAACGTAGAGGGTCTCATGGGGGTCGATGGTCTCATAGTGGTAGACGGCTCATGTGAACGTAGGGGGTTTCATGGGGGTCGATGTCCTCATAGTGATAGATGACCTAAATTGTGGTGCTCGACAGTTGTGGTGGACGGCCTATATTGTGGTGCTCGACAGGGGAGGTGCATATTAAATAGCCGGCCATCATGAAGAAATATTAACATCATCTTATATCACCACTGAATTTATCAAAATGTTATTTCGTGTGTCACGTCATTACTCACCATTTCAGAGGTAAACAGGCTCAAGACATGCCATGGCTGACGAAATGTTCACACTTGGAATGCTTTCAATGTTACCAAAATTGTAGGAGATGTGCATTTTCATAATAATGAGTGATGGAGTAACAAACCCAAAAAATTTTATTAGATAAGTGGGAGCTCAAAAAACTTTTAAGGTTCAATGAAAAGTGGAAAACATTTGAAAAAAAAATAGTGTCAACTAGGATATTTAACCCATGAAATTTATATATTTTCAATTTTACAAGATAATAGTTTTCTCTTATCATTTATAAGGATTAGTATATGTACACAATCCATTACATAATTGCAAATAAGTAAAAATAAACTATGTAAATTTTATATTTTAAAACTTTTTACGAAAGCATTTTTGGGGAAATCTAAGAGACTTTAGAAGCACTTAATCCAAACAACTTGTTCCATAAGTATGATTTGCTTTATACGTTATAGGTCCATTGAATTTGTTAATTGTATATTTCCTAATGAATGAATGGAAAAATGTACAAGAAGTCAAACAAATAGAATATACACATATATTCGAACATATTATAAGAAAATTTATAAATTAATTGAATTGTGAAATCTTTAGTTCTTTTTGTTTCTTTAGGATGAACCCCGAGCTTTGAGACATCATTATGAAATTTATGAAAAAAGACCAGAAAAGCAAGCTTAAATCGCATTGGAACAAAAGGGAAAAAGAAAGGAGCAAAGAAATGAGCTAAATGTGCGAAATTAGAGTACTAAGTTTGATGTAAAAATCTCCAGAAGACACAAGATTAGGGACGGATCCAGGATCGGACTACA
>CAIGRM010252042.1:18853-30271 GCA_903798335.1 Fraxinus albicans
GCCCCCCCCCCCCCCCCCCCCAAAATGGGTCCCTGCACAAGATATACCATTGCAAAGCTTATCGGGTAAGGAATATAACACATTTTCGGATCTCAATTCAAAGTCGTCTATAAAAATTTGTCGGCATTTTTATCATAAGGCCAGAACAATAAAAAACAAAATAAATTGTGCCGCTCAAGGGATAACTAACGTGATGCCCTTGGGAAGTCTATGTTTGGCGGGATTCTTGGAGTGTTCTAAGCATAGTTGTCAAATCCGACTCAGACATTGATCCAGACAATGCAACAGGTCAACACATCAGTTGTTCGGATCAATTCATGTCAAATATACTATAAACTATTTTCATTTAATAATGAAGTTTAGACATTTATTACCACTAACTAAATTAACCATATATTATTTTGTCAACTAAAGATCAATTTGTTTGTCAAAATTCAACAAATTATAGATCATATATAGTAAAATATACATTTAAAACAATAAAAGCAGCAACCAGCGATCAAAAACTATTTTATTTGACAAAGTTTAATAAGATCGCTTCAAACACTATAAGAACATTTTCTTCTACTAATTTAATGCTATCTTTTTATCGCATAAGAATATCTCCAAGATACTCTACTTTTAAGGGCACATTTTATAATTTAGAGAGCATCTTTAAATTTAAAGAATAATTTTTTTTAAAAATAATCCAAGTATCCAACATATTCTTTATATTCAAAACTTAATTTTATTACTGCCAAATAATATTTATTATTTTTTTTCCTATCTTTTAATTTTACTAGTTTCCCTCCAAATGATTATATTATTTTCTTTCAACGAAAATTAAAATACTTTAAATACATTTAATTATAGAGTGTGTGTTAGGCTCTCCAAATTTGGAGGGTTAAACTCACTCTCTAAATTGAAACGTTAATTTAAAGAGTTTCTTGAAACATAATTTTAACGGTTAACTCTTTAAAATAGAGAGCATCTTATATTTAAAGTCTCTCAAAGATGCTTTAAGTATAAACCATAAAGAATAGATAAAGGCATCTGAATAATATTTTAATACAAGCCATTACATTATTTATTTAAAATCTCTTGGAGATGCTCTAAATATAAACCGTAAAAATATAGAATAAAGGCATCTGAATAAATATATTTAAAGTCTCTTGAAGTCTGAAGATGCTCTTTTGTTAAGCCTGGTGATGTCAATTCAATCTAGTAATGATTGATCACAAGAAACTGATAATTAAAGTAGAAAAACGTAGGTGGAGTCGATATTATAGTTCCTTTTTCATAAGTTTTCAACATATTTTTAGCTTAAGTTTTAAGTGTTTTTGGGTCAATATCACAATTCAGACAAATTTAACGTAATTTGGACAACTCTAGATTAATTGACTTCATAGCTAGAAGTCCGTCCTCTTGAGATCAAAATTTTACTCCCACTTTATTACTTGTCCACAATATTATGCACAAAGCAAACATTAATTCATCACAATCTTTCCTATGGAGGAGTTTTATGTGGAGGCATGTGTTGTTTTTAGAGTATAAATTTCCCCTCCGAACAATCTAAATATATTACATCGACATAATTACCATAATGTAATTTGAACAACATAGCAAGATAATCAACGGGATCAGAATGTTAATTCGAGCCAACCGACTTCACGATATTTCCTTAAAAAGAATTTGCTGCATTCAAATGTGCTAAAGACATTAACAATCGTTTTCCAGGATAAAACAAATTTCGTCTTCGATAGAAGCATCACAGCAATTTGCACGAGTTCCAACAAACTCAATAAAGTGTTTTTACTTCGAGACATTATCAAAACGAGATAGAGGATGAGATTCAAAGCATAAAAAGTTTACAATGAAAATGGTGCAATTTTTAGCAGTATGACAGGCTATTTATAGATACATTTGTTTGCCATTCGAACATCCTTCAACCCTTTTCAGAATAGTCGTCATTGTTTAGATAACCCTCTACACCCGAACAAATAGCATGGTTCAGAATAAAACAATCCGTCTATTAAGTCTGTTAATAGCGTCGGTTAACGACCCAAACCAAAAAATTATCCAGAAATAAGCCAATCAAAAAATAAATAATTTTATTAAGTACACAAAATTTAATTAATTACAATTTGGTCCAAGAATTTAAATAAATTTTGTCCAAAAAATTATATAGTACAATGACTCACCCGCACCCGAACACAAATCAAATCGGAACAAACTCGGACACGAGCACATGCTCGTGCTCGTGTCGAGTAGAGCTGGCCAGACGATGGTGACAGTGCACGCACGTGTGGGCTTAAGATCGAACCTAATAGGATATAGGTCTCCCCCATTTCAAAAACTATTGGTATCTCTTCGGGTCCAAACTCAATTACCAAAATTCTACTATATAAATCAAACTAAAGTTTCCTAACTTTTCTATGTGGGATAAGTGTTTAGCAATTTTCAATAAATCAAATTCTTCATTAGTTTATAGTTTTAAGTGGGTACTTTGACGTCAAATATTTCATTCAATTCTAAATAGTTTTGGATAAATAAATATATCATGTTATCACCATGCAGAGTAGTGAATATGTTTGATCCCGTTAAAATTGAAGTACGCGTCATACTAAAATTGGAGCTCAAAGTCTTTGACCTAATTCACTAATTAACAAACCATTTCCAACATAATGAACTACTACTACAAGCGGGTTTGAGGCGCATTGGGGTTGGTGAAACTATGAAAACATATGTGATCCATGGATTCTTAGGCCAAGTTCCTTCAGGCCCATTTTGGTCCTCAATAGTGAGGTAGTGCCAGTGTTTGACTTGATATCAATAACAAGGACCTCGAATGTTTGACTGATCGAGCGCCAATTTATGTCCCCTAGGATGCAATTCTTTCAATTCCTTTTGACAACCAATCTAGGCATGACAAGTAGATTTTGTATTTTGACCCATGACAAGTGTATTTTATGCATTTATTTAGGTCATTAAACATGGATATTTGATAGTGCTTTTAGGGAATTACTGTTCAGTCTTGTGTAACTACTATTTATTTAAGTGAAACTTGATGACGAAAGTGATTTTGGAGAAAATGAATGGAAACTGAGCTAAAATGATGAATATTGAACTTAATTCTGAAATTAATGGTCAATTGGACGTAAGTTAAAAAAATCAAAGGTTGAATTGCCAAAAGAGAGAAATCAAGGACCAACTTGTATAGAATAAATGATTTAAGGCCTGCCATCGCATTGTAGATTGGGAAATCACCCATGCGATTGCATGGCCTTTTTGGCAAAAATAGAGAACAAGGATTACAGGAAAATAACATCAAGAAATTGAATATTCAAGGTTTGGAGTTGAAGATCCAAAGCAAGGAGCTGATTCTACATCTTTTTCCTATATTTATACATCACTGGTGGTGAATTTCAAATCTTCTTGTTGTAATTTCATTATAGATATGTTGGGATGAAGATGATACCTATTGTTTCATCATTTTAAATTTAAAGATCAATTATTTAGTTAATTTGTGTTGTTGATTGATATTGTAAGCTTGTTAAATTATTTTAATGATTGATCACCATCTAGATAATTAATCACTTGTTTTGATTTCGAGAGATTCGAAATAAGTTTAGAACATTGTAATAATTGATAAAAAAAAAGCTCAATAAACATTAATGTTATGAATTTAGATCGCAAGATAATGAAATAAACAAGAAGAAAATAAACATCAAGATTTACGTGGAAACTCAATACGGAAAAAAAATCGGGTAGAGGAGAAATCTCTTGCAAACAATAGCAATTATGCATATAAGATCTCAATGCACTCAATTGAAATCCAAAGTTCTCAACATGTTGTATGAATCTTGTTTTAATTTCTATACAAGTCGTGCCAAATATAGATATGAACCATAGAGAACAAGTTGTATAAGAACATGAGTCCAAACTCCAAAATCGCGTCAAAAAACAAAAATGGGTCTGGACCGAAAAAGCCTGTCGCTCGGCGATAGGCGAGCAATAGCCCTGTTGCTTGAGTGACAGAGCAGCGCTAGGCGAGCAACCAAGTTTTGGGTTGTTTTCTACTGAGCTCGCTTGAGCATCCGCTAGTGTCCGACTAGCGAAAACGCAACGACTTTTTCTTCCAATCCATAATTTTGATCTCTTCAAGACCACTTTAATTCAGACTCCAATACCCACTAGAATTTGGGTTAAACCACGATAAATCTCCACTTTAAACCAAATTCCAACACAAGAAATTTGAAGTCACAACTCTATCAATAAACACCAGTCCTCCTCTTCCAAACAATCCTCAATGGACCAAATCAATGACAAATACCACTAAGTTCAAGGAAAGTTCAAACTTAGCAATGGAAAGTGATTTTGTCATCATATCAGCAGGATTATCCTTGATATCAATCTTTCTCACTACAATATCTCTACGAGCAATCACATCACATACAAAATGATATCTCATATCAATGTGCTTAGACATCTCGTGAAACATTTGATCATTAGTCAAGAAAATGCACTTTGACTATCACAGAATATTGTAGACATATGCAGGTCTTCATTGATTTTACCAATCAATTCTCTCAACCACATAGCCTCCTTACATGTCTCTATAAGGGCCATGTATTTTGCTTCTGTTGTAGACAAAGCTACTATATTTTGCAAAGTAGCTTTCCGCTGATAGCACAACCTCTAATGGTAAACACATATCATGTAAGTGATCTCCTCTTATCAAGATCCCCTACATAATATTAATCCACATACCCAATGACTCTATCTGAATTTATATTAAAATGCAAACAGGCATTAGAAGAGCTCATCAAGTATCTGAAGATCCACTGCACTGTTTTCCAATGTCCTATGCCAGGATTTGTCATGTATCTGCTAACTGCACTAACTACACTTGCCAAATCAAGTCTTGTACAAATCATAGTATACATAAACGAACCAACTACGTTGGAATAAGGAACCCGAGACATGTAATCAATGTCTTTATTTGACCGAGGACACAAGTTAGATGATAATTTAAAGTGATCAGTCAAAAGAGTACGACAGCCTCCGCGTTCACCATATTGAATCTTTCAAACACCTTCTCAATGTACCACATTCTCACTCAAATACAATATGCAAGCCTTTCTATCCCTCAAGATTTACATATCAAGAATCTTCTTTACTGCACCTAAATCTCTCATATCAAACTCCTTATAGAGTTGAAACTTCACTTTTTTGACATCTGCTTTGTCTTTGGCTGCTATGAGCATATCATCAACATATAATAACAATTATGTAGTCGATCCACTATCTTCCTTTCTGAAGTACACACAACTATCATAATTACTTCTAAAGAAACCATGAGTAGTCATGAATGAATAAAACATCATATACCACTGTCTCAGTTACTGCTTTAGTCTATACAAAGACTTCTTCAACAAGCACATACGGTCTTCTTTCCTAGAGACTGTGAACCCTCTGGTTGTCGCATGTAGATGCTCTCCTCAAGTTCTCCATGTAAGAATGCTGTCTTGACATCCATCTGCTCAAGCTTTAAGTCATTCTTAGCCACCACTTCAAGTAAAGCTCGAATGGAACTATACTTCACAACTAATGAGAACACATCTGTAAAGTCAACACCTGGAATCTGACTGTAGTCATTTGCCACTAATCTAACCTTGTATTCAGCATCTTCAATCCCTGATGTGTCTTCCTTTCTTTTGAACACCCATTTGTAGCGAACAACCTTTTTATCTCTAGGTAATTGCACTAAGTCCCAAGTGTTATTTTTTACTCAATGACCCCATCTCCTCCTGTGTAGCAATCATCCATTTGCTAGAATCACTGCAACTGACTACTTCTAAATATGTAGCAGGCTTCTCAATGGAATCAATGTCTTTAGCTACACTCAATGCATAAGCTACCAAATCTGCTTCCCCATACTTCTGTAGATGTCTAATCTATCTGCTTCCCCATACTTGTGATTGTTCCTCTAAACCAATTTTCAACTCCACCTGAGTTGAATGATTCTACTTCTCAATTTTATCAGAATCACCAAGAGGTGAACCACGAACCATAGCAAGTTCATCAAATACTACATCCATACGAACAAACACCTTTCTTATCTCGGGATACCACAATTTATATCCCTTCACACCTGATTTACACCCAAGAAAGGTGCACTTTCTAGACCTAGGCTCCAACTTTCCATTATCCACTTGAGCATAAGCAGGACATCTAAATTTTAAATTAGAATAACAAAGGTGAGGGTGAACGATTAATTAAAAAACAAGGTGTAGTGGCAGCTTCAGCCTCAAAAGTCTTAGGCAACCTAAAATTTGAAAGCATACAACAAACTTTTTCCATCAAAGTTCTATTCATCCGTTCTGCCATACCATTCTGTTGAGGAGTTCAAGGTATTGTCAAGTGTCTCAATATGCCTTCAGCTTTGCAGAAACTATTGAATTCATCTGAACAAAACTCGAGCCCATTATCTGGTCATAGAAGTTTTACCTACTTTTCAATCGGTTTTTCTACCAATATTTTCCACTCCTTGAAGGTCCCAATACATCACTCTTTTGCTTCAAGAAAAATACCCAAACTTTCCTAGAGAAATCATCAATCACTGTCAACAAGTAATAATGACCTTCTTTTGATGGTACCATGGCCGATCCCCAAAGATCTGAATGAATATATTCAAGTGTTCATTTCGTATTGTATCTTCCTTTCGTGAATCTGACTCTCTTCTGTTTCCCAAAGATACAATACTCACAAAAAATTATTTTACTTGTCTTCTACCCATCAAGAAGTCCCTTTTTACTCAACTCTACATGTCATTTTCAATCATATGCCCGAGCCGCATATGTCAAAGTTTTGTAATTCCATTATCTATCAAAGAAAAAGTAGAAACTGCTGCATCCCCAATTACTGTAGAACCATACAAAATGTACAAATGTACTGACCTTTTATGTCCCTTCTTAACAACAAGAGCACCATGACTCACCTTTAAAACTCAACATTCACTAATGTATCTAAAACCATTTGAGTCAAGTGCACTTAAAGATATAAGATTTCACTTCAGTTCTAGAACATGCCTTACATCTGCAAGTTTCTGATAGCCCTATCGAACTTTCTGATTTTGATTGTACCAACTCCGACAATTTTGCAAGGCACGTTGTTTCCCATAATAACTACATCTCTCGCAACTCCTTCATAAGTTGAAAATCAGTCCCTATTGAGACATATATGAAAAGTGTAAGCCAAGTCAAGAACTCAATCCTTAAATAGTTTGGAATCCATGCCAGAAATCACAAGAAACTTTCATTCACTTTGCCCATCTTCCACAACATTAGCCTCCGCTATATTAACAGGTTGTTTTCCTTTCTTAATAGCACCATCAGCTTTATTTTTATTTTTTTAAGGCATAACAATCAGCTCTAATATGACATTTCTTCTTACAATAGTGACATGTCTCTCAGCATGTCTAGATTTCGATATTCCCTCATATTTATGCTAAGATTCATATCTTGATTTCTCCAACGCACAACCAATCCTTCAGCATAATTCACATATCCTCCAACAAGATGTCACATTTTCTGCTTAGATAGTAAAGTATCATAGATCTCTCCCACGGTGAGAGAATCCCGAATATAAAGAATAATATCTCTAAAAGTCACATATGATGGTAGCAGAGAACACAACAATATCAACATCAAGTCCTCCTCATTATTCTTAACTTTCAATGTCTCCAAATCGACCACGATTTCTTTGAACATGGTTAAGTGATCATCCAATGACGAACCTTCAGATATGTGGTGAGAATACAAGCGTCATTTCAAATGTATCTTCTTAGTCAAACTCTTTGTTGTATAAAGTTACTCAAACTTCAACTACAATGCAGCGGCACTTCTCTCATTTAGAACATTCTGAAGAATTTGTTTTGAAATATGTAGATGAATTTGAGATTGGACTTTTCAATCCCTACACCGCTTTTCATCCTACGTCCAGGTAGTAAGCACCTTATAAAAGTCAAGCAAGGCTTCCTCTGAATCCATCTACACTAGAACCGCTCGCATCTTCACTTGTCATAAAGTAAATCTCGTATTTTTATCCAACAATGGGATATCATACTTCATTGTCGCCATGCGGAACAATCAACCTTGCTCTGATACCACTTGTTATGAATTTGGATCGCAAGATAATGATCATAATGAAATAAACAAAAAGAAAATAAATACCAAGGTTTATGTGGAAACCCAATATGGGAAAAAATTACGGGAAGAGGAGGAGAAATCCAATATAATCTATAGAAATTGTGTTTACAAGATCTCAATGCACTCAATTGAAATCTTAAGCTCTCAAAATGTTGTATGAATCTTGTTTTAATTTCTATACAAGTCGTGTCATATATATATGAACCCTAGAGAACAAGTTGTATAAGAATAGAAGTCCAAAACCATGTAGAAAAACGAAAATGGGCTTGGGCCGAAAAAGCCTATTGCTCGAGCAATAGGCAACCAACAACCATGTCGTTTAGCACCAAGCAAACGACCAAGTCTCGAGTTATTTTCTACCGGGCTCGTCCTAGTGTCTAGCTAGTGCCGGCTAGCGAAATGCGGGCTTCTTTTTGCTCCGGTCCATAATTTTGATCTCTTCAAGACCACTTCAATTTAGACTCCAATACCCACTAAACTTTGGATAAAACCACAACAATGAGGAATATTAGCTTATGACTTGTGCAATCACATAGGCAATTATGTAGATTAATGCATTACTTCGCGTATGAATTTGAGATAAGCATATTATCAGGTCGTGCTTAGGAATACGTTTGACTTACTTCGGGAGAGATAGTTAGATAAAATTGAATTATCAATTGTCAGTGATACACAAATTATACAAAATAACGTAGGTGTAGGGTCAAATTAGGAGAACTATAGGTGAGTTTGGAATCTCAATACATCCTCATATATAATTTTCATATAACTTTAGATAATAATTAGGATAATCCTAGTATTAAAATAACAAAATTCAACGAGCAAATTTTTCCGGGTACATTCAAGTTTGACAATGAATTAGTACAATTCAATTCAAATCTTATTTCTCGTGGGACGATAATTTTACTCCTAAACTATTATTTGTCATCTCATATGCTTGCGGGATTTTACTGATCAACCTGAAAGGGAAATACTCTATCGTGGATATAGATTTCTATGTTAGAATAATTCTATTATGTGAGCTTCCATTTGATTGCGAATTTTACGGGTTAGATGTATAGTTTGCAATGATATTGTGATTAGGTCTAAAATGTTAGTGATCACTTGAACCGTTGTACACCTTACGGGCTCTATTATTATAATGTCGTAATTTTAAGTATTTGAGCGGAATTATGTAAACCATAATTAAGGTTAGAGTCGGTAATGAGCCGGCTTTATAATTTCCTATAAAATGGCTAGGTTCCCTCTCCACTCTAGGATTGTTTTTGGCTTGCCTCATTGATGACTGATTATTTGTGAAGAGCAAGGAGATGAAGATCTAGCTAGTAATATTCATCAACAAAAATGTCTTCCGCGGTATGAATTTTAATCTACCAATTTAGAATACGTGATTCTTATTCTTAGCATGGTTATTGAATAATAACAACAAACTGTCGTTACGCAAAACCCCTTTTAGTTGTCCCACAACATCGAAAGCAGGGATCAAACACAAATATTATTTTCTTGCCTATTATGGCAATAAATTGGTATCTTAATCAGCCGGTATTTTCTTTGTTGTTTGTAACATTTTTCAATAGAAATCCGGCGTAAGACTCGAATCCAGCGGAGACAAAAGATCAGAGGATGAAAATGGGAACTCGTGATGCGGTTCATTCAGAAAACCTGCATCATGATCCAACGGATGCCAAGGATCAAAGGGTGGAAGTGGGACCCCGCAAGGCGGTTCATACAGAAAATCCCAATTTTCAAGAGTCGACCAAGGATGAGAGGATGAACATGGGCCCTCGTAAAGCCGTTTATTCTGAAAATCTGCATCTCCAGATGAGTATTCGTAAAACTTTTCATCTCCAGGATATTGGCAAAATAGGTTGTCCAGTCCGATAGAGTTGGTGGCATTCCTATAGTTGGATGTCAATGAAAAATTACGCAGAAAAGAAGCTTCATCATCGTAAGAGGTTATATTGTTCCAATTTTCAAATGCAGATGCTTTCTTCACATTTGTACATGCAGGTGCTTCCTTTTGATTTTCAAATGCATATGCTAGTGACTTCCGTGCATCGTCCTATCACAAATGACTCTAAAACAGTTAGATATAACTATGGAGAAATAAATTTATTACCCTACAAAGAATGAGCAAGAAAATTGATTCAAGAAAGGCACACCTTTTCAGCCTCAGCTACACTTTCAATTTGCATGTATCCGTTGTCACGCAGAACCCCTTTCAGTTGTCCCACAACATCAAAAACTACTCCAGTTTTACATTCAGAGGAAGAATAGTGTAAATACATCTTTTTATCATCAATGTCGCATTTACGAGCATGATCCACCGTGCCCCTCCATTCTGCTTGCCGGCCTTCACCATATATCTGTAGACAAATGTAAGCGAGTCAAGTCATATGTACATCTCAAGAATATATATATATGTAAATACTGAATTAGATATAGTTCGGCTGTGCAACCACTTTAGTCACCATTAACTTCTTGGACTCCATGCTAATATTCCACTTCAAATTGATTATACTAGATTGTTCAATTATGCACACACTTTCAAATACGTTTTTTTGGCAACAGAGAGAAATATATCATCACAAATGAGACAAATTTTGTTGAATTACCAGTTAACTGCTACAATGCTTCTATAGGGCAGAGAGGATGAATAACAAGAATGGAGTGCTTTACTAAAAGTTCAAATATAAACAAGCATATAACTCCAAAAACAAGCAACTAAATTTTGAAATCTTTCTTACTTAATATGTGAAAATAGAACAAGCAAACTAATTGCATGAGTAATATTCGCGGAAAGAGTAAATGAAAGAGGATAGTGAAATTAGGAATACTTCTTGGAGCCTCTGAGGATCAACAGAGTGTAGAAACAGAAATTGCTGTACTGTAGAAATGTTATTCTTATGCAAACGAATGTGTCGATGACCATTTTTGCCAATGTTTTTTAATCTCCACACATCATCAAAAAGAGATGGTTGGTCGTGCTTCTCGTATACTGCAAATTGAAACCAGCAGTTATACTGATATTTCACTATCCTTTTGAAATTATAAATCAAATGAACTGGAATTTCGATGATTTAACTTTTATTATTTGACGTGTAAAGCTATTTAAATAAAAGAACACTTAGGCTTCTATCTTATTTAGAATATGAGTTGCACTGACACACAGGCAAAGAAAACGAGAAACTGCAAAAAAAAAAAAAAAAAAAAAACGAAAAATTAAAAG
>CAIGRM010252104.1:0-16315 GCA_903798335.1 Fraxinus albicans
TTAAGATAAAGAAGGTGAATAAAGTCTTATTGAATAAGGTTAATGAACTTGAGTTAGAGAGAGAGACTCAAAGATAACCTTTAGGATTCTACCAAAAGTCTTAGTGATTTAAGACTTGTCAATGAGAATTTAGAAGTCAAAGTTAAAACCTTAACAAGTGACCTAGAGAAATCCAATACTCAACTTCATTCTTTCTTAAGTGGTGCTCAGAAACTTAATAATCTCTTAGGGATCAACAAGCCGCTGGAAATAGGCAAGGTCTAGGATATATTGAGATCGATAATAATACTACCAGTTCATCCAAGACCTTTTTCGTCCCAGGTACCAACAAACCGAGGAATGTTGCCCCCCCAGATCCCGCCCCGTGAATAATAAAAAAATTTAATTAACTACAAATGTTTAATTTTGGATATTATTTGTTTCGAGTGCTTGCTTTGGATATTAATATAGTTAGTTTGAGCATTATTTGCTTTGAATTTTAAAATTTTGAATTTGTATTTAAACTGAAAATATTTGGGAAAAAAGGGGCATGCGCGCTCTCTGTACTCGTCCTGTCCCTCCATAATCCTCGCCCCGTCTTGCTGACATCTCTATATCTAACAAGGTTAACTTTCTTGCCAATCATGTTAGCCACTTAACTGAGATGATGACTCAGTTGACTAGGATGATAAATCCAAACATCCTAAGGAACCTTCATCTAGAGTTAAATCCAACCATCCTAAAGTCAACATAATTGGGGATTTAGAAGAAGGGATAAACTACTCAAGATGGTTTTAAATAAGTTGACACTTGCTAGTTATGTATCCTATATTGAACTTAAAAAGGTGGAATAAGCCCTTATTGATAAATGTTGGGTGAATGCAATGCATGAGGAGCTAAACCAATTTGTGGAAATAACGTGTGGTGTCTGGTATCTAAGCCTGATAATTGTAATGTTATTGGTACTAAATGGATATTTAAGAATAAGATCGATGATCAAAGTACCATAACTAGGAATAAAGCTAGGTTAGTAGCCCAGGGATACACTCAGGTTGAAGGGGTTGACTTTGACGAGACATTTTCTCATGTAGCTCGATTTGAATCCATTAGAATTCTTCTTGCTATTGCTTATACCTTAGGGTTCAAGTTATATCAAATAGATGTCAATAGTGCCTTCTTGAATGGAATACTTTAAGAAGAGGCTTATGTTAAACAACCTAAATGATTTATTGATCCTAAGTCTCCACATTATGTCTATAAATTGAATAAAGCTTTATATGGACTTAAACAAGCTCTTAGAGCTTGGTATGATAGACTAATTGCATACCTCATGGAACATGGTTTTTCAAGAGGTGGTGCATATAGAACTTTATTCATAAGACATATTGAGGAAACCATTACCATATTATAGATTTATGTTGATGACATCATTTTTTGTTCTCCCATTGACTCTCGTACTCATGAATTCGCTAAATGCATGAATCAAGAATTTAAGATGGGTATGGTTAAAGAATTAATTTATTTTCTTGGTTTCCCTGTAAAGAAAACCGATGAAGGGCTATTCATATCTCAATTAATGTACACCAAAAATCTTTTCAAGGGATTTGGGCTAGATATAAGAAACACACCAAAATTCCTATGAGCACGAGTGTTGTCATGATTCTATGGGTAAGCGTGTTGATCAGGCACTATATAGAAGTATGATTGGTAGTTTACTTTATCTTACTGCAAGTATACCTGACATAGCATTTAGTGTTGGAGTTTATACGAGATTTTAGGCTAATCCCAATGAGTGTCATTTGAGTGTTGTGAGGCATATCATTCGATATGCTAATCACCTATAGATCATGGAATCTTGTACTCTAGAGATTCTAATCTTGATCTTGTCAGCTATTTTGATGTCGATTGGGTTGGGAATGCTGATGATAGAAAGAGAGCACTTTAGGAGGTTGTTTTTATGATGGTATTAATCTTGAAGCTTGGATTAGTAAGAAACAAAATTTCATCTCATTATCCATGAACGAGGCTAAATATATAACTGTAGGAAGTTGTTGTACTCAACTACTTTGGATGAAGCAGATGTTGAGTGATTATGGATTTGAACGTGGTACTATGATCATGTTTTATGATAACACAAGTGCCATTGATATTGTCAAAAAATCATGTTCAACATTCTCAGACCATACATATTAATATAAGATATCACTTTATTTGAGAGCTTGTAGATACCACTGTTGTAACTCTTAAAGACATCTCTATAGAGAATCAATTAGCTGACCTATTTACCAAGCCCTTAGATGGTCTTAGGTTCGAGTTTCTTTGGAAAGCTATTGGTGTCATGTGCCTCTTTGATTAGGTACTTATGTGTATGCATGTATAGTTCATAGAGTTCATTCATTCATGTATGCATCTCATTCTCTATATATTCATTTTGTTTGATCTGATTCATATATTGAAAAAAAGGGTAAATATTTTTTTTAAACTACTGGACATTATTTTGTTTACTTTAATATGCTTTTGTGATCGAGTATGCATACATCTGATGAACTATAACATAGTTTCGATTGCATTGTTTAGGTTTAATGTAGAGTATTTAGTATATGTTTCTTCATGTACTATTTGCACTGCACACACTATGATCTTATGAGTGAGTTTTAACTGCATGTGTGAGATTTTGGATGGTAATCATCTGTTGGTAAGGTGATCTTGAACATAAATTGACCGTTGACTAGTTGACCTAATAACATATTCTTTAAAAGAGAAAAAATGATTTATCTTATACTTTTTTTCAAAACTTATTTGACTCGAGCAATTAAGCATGCGGGTTTCTCAAAACCTGATGTCATATGATCATCCGACATAGAGTCATCGGCCCAAAACTTATTATGGGGGTCATCTTAGTAGATTAATAGAAAAGAGTCTACACATAAGATGTAAATAATTAAAAAATTATTATATATGCTTAAATTCAGGGGAAAAAGAAAAAAAAAATACATAAAAATAAGAGCTGCATCGTTAAATAGGTCCTAGTAGGTTTGACTTTTATTAATAAAGGAAACTACTCGCTCTGGAATGATGTTTAACATGATATTTCTTACAAATTTAAGGTATGGAGTCTTGCACATAGGGAATTAGTGGCACAATCCACACATTAAGCTTGATCTGAGTATGTAAGAAAGTTTTTCTATTCATTAATTATGTCTTATTTGTGATCAATTTATTTTTGAGTTACATATATGTTGGGGTGTGTGCCATGATTTTAAAAATTGCTATATTTCGAAATTTTCAACAATAAGGTACCATTTTTGTCAATAAGTTTTTGTCTGCTCGATGTTAAGCCATCGCTCTGAATTTAATGTTGACGCATATCACACACGGTTGCCCTCCGTTCACTCCTGCATTAAGGCACCATGAATCCTCCGTCTATGCATTGGACGACCTTCGACCATGTCTCACGTCACTTGGTTAGTCACCTATGTCCACAAGTTATCTAACTTAGTTTTGCGAGCGTTAGACAATTTTACATCAATTTGCATGCTAATGACATGTTTATCTAGATTTTGGTGTATGTGTACTACTTTTGTACCGTTTAGCATGCATATAGCCTATTTGCCTCGTTTCATGTACATTAATTCATTCATATCACTTGTTGGTTTTTCATCGAGGTATATAGTATCTTTAGTTGCATCTATTGATGTGTTTGTATTGCAAACTTATCACATATGCTGCCTAAGAGAACGAGGACTTCCGCATAAATATCTAGTGCTTCGACTTCCTATAGTAGATCTAGATTCATTTCTTTTACTGCCAAGGATGTCTTTCAGACTCAGTTTTCGTTGCGGGAGCGTGATGTAATTTTATCTGTCGCTACCATCTTCACTTCATGTGGATGGGACCCCTTACTCGTTGATTTATCTCCCCCGCGTAGTCTCTTTGTCCAAGGGTTCTATGCTAATACTTATGATATTAGCAGGTCGAATTTTAAGGTTTTGTTCAGGGTAAGACTTTGAAGATTAGTCTCGATGTCATATCCATGATTACTCACATTCACCGGGTTGTCTACCCGTTATTCCCATATCTGTCTGATGAATCTCTCCCAACTGACACCCTAGTCAGATTTACTCTTTTTATCAGCCCCTTGGGAGAGGGTCCAACTGCCATCCAAACTGGATCCCTCATACCCTTATCAGAATTTGTTGCGCATTATGTGCACGAATCTGTTATCAATTTCCCATACTTTCTCTTTACCTATGGATAATGTTATATTTCTTTATGCTCTTCTACATGGCAACTCCATAGATCTTTCTACTTTCTTATGCCATTAGATTTTACGTACCTCCTGTGTGACTGATACTAAGATTGGTCTTCCGTACACCTCTTTGATTCATCATCTCATGACGAATCTTGGGGCTACTTTTCCTGACGGGACTACGGTGATGATTTCCCAACTTTTTTGCCATACTACCATTTCACATAGTAGATCTCACGTTCTTTCATCTTTTGCTCCTTTTGAGCCAACTGGGCCAGTTGATCCAACTATGTTTATCCTATATGTGATCTACTTTCTGTTGGTCCCTCTGATATTCATCCATCTGATATTCCTGCTTCTACCATGAACATTCCATCGTTTTCTACTTCTGCTCCACCACCACCTGCTGATCCTGTTCCACATTCTACTTCTGTTCTCGTTGATCTTTTAGTAGCATTTATGGGACAGACGTCTGTGTTGATCAAGCAACGGCTCGTATGATGGCGAAGATAATGCAACTGAGAGCTACCACGACCGCCATACAGTAGAGTTTTCTGCACTTCAAGGTGTTGTTGGCTATCTTCAACACAGATTACGTTGGATCAGACAATATTAGGACGATGGTGTTGATTTCGATGAGAGGACAAATGAAGATGATACCACTGCTGATTAGTTAGGTATCCTCTTGTCATTTGTGACAAAAAATGGAGAAGGTAGTATGCTATTTTTTTGTGGATATGATATTTGAGATGTATATGAGTTGTCTACTTACTTAGATTAAGTTTTTATGTTTAGTGATATCAATGTTTGTTATTGGTGTATTGATTAGCATTGATACAAGATCTTAATTTAGCTACCATGATTTTGATCCTATTGACAACTATCTCAAATGCTTTTATTTCTTTTACTATTTCACTTGCTTTTAAAATTGGTATTTGAGTTGTTATTTCAAGAAACAGGCTTGACAAGGAAAAAGCAAGCTTTGGTTGAGTCAGTTAGTTTTGGATAGATTAGTTTAGTTTTCTTTGATTTGTAATACATGTTTTTGTCACAGAAATGTTAAAGGAGGAATTTATTAGGTTTTATAGTTGTTGGCAATCGTTAGACAAAAATATAATTGTAAAAGACTTTCAAAAGTCAAAGAGTCAATTGGTAGGTTGTATAGATGAACTGGAAGTCCTTGTGTTCGATCATGACACGAGAAGAAAAAGTTGTTGAATTTCTGCTAGCCTGCTGCCAAGCTAGCGGAGTACCCGTCGCTCGCTGGTCACTGGACTCTCGCTCGAACGACGGTGTTAGTTATGAAACCCTAGTTTGTGATTTTTGAGAGTTCTATCTAACGTATACTACCTCAAAACCTAGATACTATATATACCCAAGTCCTACTTCGAGATTAGAGAGATTTCCTTCATCACATCCTATATATTATTCAATCTCCATTGATTCAACCAAAATAATTGGAAAGATCAATGCCATATAATCAAAACACAAAGCCCATACTTTTGCATAATAGTTAGAGTTCTGAAGATCGAGAAAGGTGACCGACGTTTTGGTTGAAGGAGAACGAGAAGTTCTCAGGTGATTCACATGAGATAAACGATTCCAGAAGGTCCAGAATGTCAGGAACTGATGTAGGAGCATACAATCCAAGAGGGTCATGGTGGTTACAATCAAGTGGGCAGAATGTACTGAGATTTAGTAGTCAGAACAACTTGTAAGTTTTTATCATTCATAGTGGATACTACTTGTTTGGGCCCAGAGTTTTTATCCCGCGAGGGGTTTTTTCCACCAACAATTTCGTGATGTTTATTTTATGCAATATAACAACTACAATAATTCAACTTAGGATAGTATTGCATGTAAATTCATCTGGATAAAATTGATAATTGTGACTTGTTTTTGTTATTAATTAACAAATTTAAATTTCGCATACAAACACCTATTCACCTCTCTTTAGGTGTTGTGGGGTCAAACTCGTAACTTTCGCTATCTCCAAACACTTATAGCTGAAATGGAATGCAGGGCACTCAGATTATTCACTTCCATATAAAAATGTAGTGTTCATTAGTACATTGAGGAGATTAAGGATATATCTATGTACAGTAAGATCCAATGTAGGACACCATATGCTTACCATCTCGTTCATCTGTCTTGGCACCAATCTACACATAGTGGCTAATTTCAATTGCATTCAGTTCTGGTCTTCTAATAGAATCTCGTGTCTTCACAAAGGCAAACGATAGCACAAAATCCATTGTTACATTCATATAGCTCGGTTCATAAAATGTATGCAGTATGCCTTCCATTTGCATTTGAGCTTTATTAAAACCAGGGCATTGCTGTAATCAAGCATGTAAAGTTGCTTCGTTTTAAATTTTTGGGTTTCTTTTACTCCCAAATCTTCAATCTTGGCAAAGTATGCATAAGCTCGATCATTAGCCGAAAAAATCCTTAGATTTAACCTGTAGCTGAGACTTTCTTTTGTGACAAGCATATTCTGGAATGAAGAGGAAATACCATGAACAAAGCTCACAACTGCATTTTTCCAAGCTTCAATTTCAGGATGAATGGAAGTCATGGTGCACAACTTTTTTTCAACAGCAGTTTGCATCACTTCAACTGTGGATATTCTCTCAAGTTTACATCAATGTTTTAATGTCGTGTTGATTCAGATGTTAATTCTAATTTGTGACACTGTACACTGGAACATATAAGTGAGAAGTGAATAAAAGTACTTCAGTCTAAAAGAAAACTACTGGGGTTGAAATATGTTGAACACAACTTGTGTTAAGTTTATATTTTCAACAAGCAGAAAATGGGTTTGTTTCTCTAAAATCGAAAGGGAGCCCAAGCGAGTTGATTCATACGAATGTGTCTCCACCTTCAACTTTTACATTGGAGGTTCTAATTATTATGTGTCATTTATTGATGACTTAATTAGAAAAGTATGAGTTTATTTGATGATTCAATCAAGAAGGTATGAGTTTATTTCATGAAAAATAAATAGGATGTTTTTTATACCTTCAAAAGATGGAAATTGGTGATTGAAAATGAAACAGATCCGAAGGTGAAGTATTTGCATTTAGATAATGGCGGAGAATATATAGAACATAATTTCAAGAAATATTGTGTAGATAATGGAAATGAATAAGACTATTCCAAGAACACCTTAACAAAATGGTGTGGTTGAAATGATGAATAGGAATCTAAATGGCCTGTTACAAGCATGCAATTACATGTTGAGTTACCAAAAATGTTAGTGTCGTAGCTATTATTAATGTAGCTTATGTGATGAGGTCATTCAACACCATTTACTGCAAAATACTTGAGGAGGTTTGGAGCGATGAAGAGGCAAACCTTTTACATTTGTAAGTGTTTGGTTGTGTTTCATATATTTACATTGATTCTATTACGAGAAGTAAGCTTGATGGTAAATAAAAAAATGTACTTCTTTATTGAGTATGGTGATAACAAATTTAGTTATCATTTCTGGGATGATCAAGCTAGAAGGTTATCAGGAGAAATGATGTGATCTTCAATGAAAATTTCTTGTACAAGGACAAGTCCCGAATTTAAGAATTGAGATGATAGTAAAAATTGATAGCAATTGCGTTAGAGAATACTTATAGTAAAAATTGAGAAAAATATTGCCCCAGAAGTACATCAGAACACTCCTATAACTTAATTTAGAAGATCCATCATAACTAGTAGACCTCCGTAGAGATACTCTCTGGTGTTGCAGTATATTCTACTAATTGATATAGATGAACCAGAAAGTTATTGTGAAGTTTTGCATGTCGATGAATCAATCAAATAGAAGTTAGCCATAAGAATGAGATGGACTCATTATTTTCCAATCAAACATAGCACTTGACAAATTTACCAAAAGGAAAGAAGGCTTTGCAAAAATAAATAGGTTTACCGATTAAAAGAAGAACATGGTGGCAACAATCAATATAAAGTAAGGCTAGTTGTATAGAGATTTCAATAATTGAAATAATGTATTGACCATACTGAGAATTTCTCTCTTGTGATGATATTAACCACAATTAGAGCAATACTTGAATTAGTAGTTAAGGAAGACTTGCACCTGAAGTAGTTAAATATAAAGACGGTCTTTCTTCATGGTGGTCTAGAGGAATAAATTTATATGATATAGCCACAAGGTTTTGAGGTACAAGGAAATGAGGAAATGTTGTGCAATCTTCAAAAGAGTTTGTATGGTCTTAAACAAGCTCCGAGACATTGGTATTAAGTTCGATAGTTTTATAGGTAGTAATGGCTTTATAATATGTCAGCGGATCATTATTTTAATATGAAGAACCTTGGTAACTTCTATATTATCCTATTACTATATGTTGATGACATGTTAATTGTAGGTGTTAGCAAACAATAAATAGGCAAGTTGAAAAATGAGTTATACAAGGAGTTTGCAATGAAGGATTTAGGTGTTACAAAACAAATCATTGAGATGAGAATTAATAGGGACTATGACGTCTTGAAACCGAACATAAATAGTATGTGAAGAATGTGCTAAGTAGGTTCAGGATGCAAAATCAGTTAATACTCTTTTGGCTAGTCACTTTAGGCTATCCGATGAGAACTTTCCTTTATAGAGCATGAGCGGCCTCACATGGTTAAGGTGACTTATGCCTCTAATATTGACAGTCCTATGTATGTCATGATGTCTACATAGTACATGTAATAAGAGTTGTGAGTAGATATATGATGAATCCCGGTAAACAATTAGAAGACGTAAAGATGATTCTCAGATACTTGAGAGGTACTTCGAATTTAGCCTTATATTTTAGAAAATCAAGTTTGGGATTATAGGCTATTTAGATGCTGACATGGCAAATGATATTGATGACAGGTAGAGTAGTACTTGATATGTATACACTTTAGGTGTTATAACAGTTAATGGATTGTCTAAGCTGCTGAAGATTGTTGCTCTTTCCAATACTGAGGCTGAGTGTGATGCTTTGATCAAAGCTAGCAAAGAAATGATATGGTTACAGTAGTTCTTGAAAGAATTGGGAAACGAGTATAAGAAGAATGTGTTGCATTATGTCAGTCATAGTGTTGTTCACTTAGTAAATAATCATATTTATCATGCCAGGACAAAGCTTATTCATGTTTTCTATCACTTCATCAAATCGACTTTGAAAGATGTAATCTTAACACTTGAGAAGATTCAAGAGAGTCTTAATCTTGCTGACATGCTGATAAAGATTGTTCAGTTCAAGAAATTGAAGTTGTGTACAATTTCAATTGGACTTCTCTTTTGAGGATTGAGGAGTTGTTGCCACTATAGAGGATTCTCTTTTGAGGATTGGTGAGTTGTTGTAGCTATAGAGGGAGCCATTGATGGTAGATTAGTCTCCAAATAAGATATTGATAATTTGTGAAACCTAATTATTATCGTTGTACGGAGTCACTACATGGATCAACCTCCACGATGAGGTCAATATGGGGGTTGTAAGGGGGAAGAAAGCACCTCTTTCAGGGGGTGCACTAGCAGAGCCGCCAAACTAAACTCATTTTAGGATAGTTTAGAAATTTTTGTTTTTGTAAATTTCGTTTTAGGAATTTCCGTTCTAGTAAATTTTGATTTTACCCTCATTTGTCTTATAAATAGGGACGCTTCAATAGTCTTTTTAACTACCATCATAAAAGACACAGAGAAATCTTAGAGAAGGTAAATGTACGATTTTTGCTTGTTAACTTCTTTTATGACGGAAGATGATGTAATTTCACATTGCGTCAACTTCTATAAATCTTGTATGTCTTTATTTCACTTAGCATATGAGATTATGATGGGCCTACTCTCGAGTTAGTAAAACACATATTCATGGACAGGTTCATACAAACTTTGGACCCTTTACCCATGCTTCCATACAGGCCCAATCATTGAAGGGCTTAAACAAATTCCAAGAATTTGCTCGCTTCGTACGGTATATAGAACATGATTGAAAAAGTACAAATTAAACTACGTTCCAATAAATTTAAGGTTAATTGCATGAATATTTTTTCGTCTCTTTGTTCAATTTGTTGCTAAAAACTTAACAATTACAAATAGCCATGCAAATTTTCATCCATCTCACGGCCAACAAACCCAAAAAACTTAAAAACCCTTTTTTTTTTTTTTTGTAAAGACAATACTTTACCGGACTACTTTGCTTGGATTATACCTGGAATAAGTCCTCAGAAATTATTACAGAGCATCTCCTACCTAATTAATTATAAGTTCAAAAGCAATAGATTAAAAATTATGAATAAGTAGTAATAAAAAAAATTAACAAGCATTAGAGGAGAAAGCATAAGAAGATTAAGGTAAAATTCTCTACTTTTTCTTAAATAATTAATAAGGAATACTCCACTTGGGAGAAGTTGCATGGAGTTCATCCTCCCAACATGTTAAGAGCCAATCATTCTCAATTATCTCTTTGAGCAAATTCTGCTCTTTAACCAAAAGAAGTTTTAGTGGGCATTTCCTTTTTTGAGCCATTGAGTTTCTTTCCAAAGGCGCAATCCTACTCCACCCCACAAAAGCGACGCCTTTAAATCCTACCCTACCTTGTTATTCCAAAGTTGGAACCTCATCTCGACTACGTGTCTGCCTAAAAATATAATAATTTGTGCTATTTTATATGTTTAGTACGTCGGATTGAAAATAATTAAGGACTTCAAAAAACGTACGTGACAAAATAGTTCGGTAAATTTTCAAATACACAAACTTCAGGAGAGTTTCTTTGCATATCTCGAATTTGTCCTTTATTGATCCTCACACTAATAAAATATAAGTATGTATGATACACTAGATAGAATTACTGAAGAAAAGTATAGAATAAGAATTTTTCAAATTTCATGTTCAATATTCAGTATTTTACGAATAATTGCTTTTTTGCATACTTTATTTGTGAGTTGAATTTGTGTCTTAACATTTTCTTTTGATGCAACAAAAGGTCCAACTGGCAATAAGACTTTGTGTAAAAGGTTTAAAATAAAATAAACTCAAAATTTACAAAAGTAGCTTTTTAGAAAAGATAATATGGATTAATGTTGCAGCATTATAAAGTGGAATTGTTCATCCACTTTTAAAGCTTGAGTAAAAGTTGTACTTTAGGCTAAATTTGTGTCAAAATGTTGTGTCTCGCAACGTGGATTAAGAAACATATCATACTAGTACAATATACGTCTAGTCTAGTATATAGTATTAAATATATGCAAAATTCACATGATGTAGTAAGGTTATCATCGAAAACAAACCAATAATATTTCTTTTTCTATTTTCTTTTTATTTGGACTATGAACAAATATGGAGCACCATGGTGAGGCCATATAAACAGGGCAATGAAGTATCATATATCTCAAGATAATTTGTTTGTCCAAACTTAAAAAATAAATTTACTTGTAAGAATAAAGTAAATATTCTTTTTAGATAATAGTATGGTAAGAGTTACACTCACTTTTGAAAAATTAACTTTTTTGTATTTACACGAAAGAGCAAAATAAATTATTCACGTATGTATGTTTGACAATTTGAGAAAAAAGAATGATCTTTTTTATTTTAGTAAACTTATCCATTGCAACTGTTTTAGGTTACGTTCAGTTCACTCTTCTCAAGCCTTATACTAAAATCTTGTTGCTTTAAAGATACTTCTTGACCTAAATCAACATTATATTAATTTACATATTCCTTGCAAATGCATAACACAAATGCAAGATTAAACTAGTAAAAAAGTTGAAATTTTATATAAGAACCTCATTGTAACTCCATTCACGTTGGAGAAAAGAATTTAATAGGGATGAAGCGTGAGAATCACGCTCTAACAACATGGAGACAACAA
This sequence comes from Fraxinus albicans, assembly GCA_903798335.1. Lineage (NCBI taxonomy): Eukaryota > Viridiplantae > Streptophyta > Magnoliopsida > Lamiales > Oleaceae > Fraxinus > Fraxinus albicans. Next base: position 12,079 of record CAIGRM010252104.1, read on the forward strand.
GAATAGAACGAGTTTCTAAATTGACTTGATAGAGACATAATGTCCCATGTTCATTTCAATATTTAAGTTTTTGTCTTAAGTAATCTAAATGTGGGGTCTTATAATGGAATTCTACATATAATTAGCACTAAACATTTGTAAGGTGGACCCCAACCTACTAAGTACACTAGTACTTGTTGCTTTGAAAAAATAAAGAAAAAAAATGTTTTATATTGTGTGAATGATTGGGCATTTGCCCAATTAATTCTAATTAGGGTTACTAATTATTGTTTTGGGAGCTTCTTGAAAATATGGGGTTGGCCAAAAGTGCTCAATAACAAGGTTTATTAACCAATTGGGGGCAGGTATGTTATTTGAATGTGTTCGGAGTTTTTATTTTTAGACTTAATCACCCTCTCTTCATTCGAGGAAGCATCTTTTATCACCTTTTTTAGAGTGAAACATAATGCTTTAAATTAAATTTTTGCGAAACTATAATTGTTCTTATTTGAAAAATCAAATGAAATAGGATTAAGGGAGCTTATATTTAAAAATAAATATTTTTAATAATTTTCAATACACTTTCTAAACACGTTGAAAATTTGCACTAGAAGAATTTTATGTACAAAAGTACAAGATACGTTTAGATTAACATATAAGTTTTACAAGACATATGCTTGTCCTCTCATAGGGAATTATATTTTGTTCATATCCAATAATTTTGGATCTTTTTTATTGTGCTATACACCAGTATAAGGTGATTTGGTTACAATAGAAATGTTTGTTGATGATTGAGCATTTTCAAATTATCTATATTTTACATGCATACATCTATTAATTAGAGTCTTGGAGATTCTTGAAAGGAAAAATCTATTTGTACAGCATTGTATACAGTTCTCTCACAATCGTGGGCCTCACGATTATTTTATAGTCGTGTGCCCCACTATTGTTGTGAGAGAGCTGTGTAACTTGGTGTAAACCAGTACTATATACCAAGCATCTCTCTTCTTCAAAATATAGGGTTAGATTTAAGATGTATTGATTTATAGTCATATTTGATAGATTTTTTTTTTCATAAAAAAAATGGTCAAATATTATTTGCGCTTTGCACGATTTAATCTAATATTATATACGGGAAACATCTCGAATTATAAGGTGAGAAAGTGAAATCATAGTGCCAAAAGTGATCTTTAACATGGTTCTTTGTCAACCAATTGTACCTCAACTCTTTGCTTAACAGTTTGAGGCCACTAATTCAATTTGCTTTTGCATTCCTTGAGGAAGTATCTTTAATTATGCTTTTGAAGAGGTGAAAAAAATAGTTCTTTTGCTTAAATGATTAAAACAATATAATTACTCTACTTTGAAAGAATAACACACTTCCAAGGTTTAGGTGCATGTTCTAAATTTTGCATTTCAAAGTATTTGCTTTTACAATCAAAGTGTAGAGATAAAAAAAATGAAATGACGAATGTGATTCATGCTCATGAAACGAATATAGATAGGTAAAATTTTATGACAATTTCAATGTGATAGTATCATTCGATATTATGTCTTGCTACTGCCGTATCACAACAAGCATAGGTGGAGACACACTTTATACACTTTCCAGCTCCATAAAAGTTAAACTATCAATAAACCCTTGTAAAACTTTTCTTAAATGCCACTTTCATGAAGATTGAGGGATTTATTCAAAACTTTGATTCTTACCGTCAAAGTATTTTAAAAAAATTACAAGGCAAATGCTCGAGTTTTACGGGACACGTCTTTGTCTTTCATTGTATTGCAACAATTTCATTATTCGAGTAAAGAATTATACACCATTACGAGTTACTATCTTATTATTTCGATGATATTCATAGATGTTAATCAATTAATAAACTTTTAAGTCTAGGGTAACCTTACTAATTAGGATCCAATTATTTTACTAATCAGGTCAATTAACAATATGATTTTTTTTTTTTTAATTTTGTCCAATATCGTTTTAATGAATATAATATAAATGCATGACAATAGAGAATTCAGTATCAAATATAAAATGTAAATATTTTCTATTCAAATTCAAATTATTTTAATTGCAATAATCCAATTTCAAGTATTCATTGTGACCTTGATCACATTTTCTTTGACTCATTCTTCTATTACTCTCCTGAATCACATTTACCCGTTTTTATATTGAACATAATTGTTTTAAAGTCGCTTTGAGTTTACTAGGAGTGAACGCATTTTGGTTTGGACGGATTGTACCATATTTTCAACTCAAATCATTTTACTCGATTTGAAATTTTTTCAAACCAAACCATTATTTACAGTTTTGTTCAATTTTAATTCGCAGTTTACCTATCGATATTATAGTAATATTTTTACATATTAAGTTAACATATAAGTTTAAAAGAGAACTAATAATGTTAAATATTAAATTACATTCATGTTTGTCTAAAATTTGAAATACAAACAAAAAGGCTTTGGACGTGATTTCTTGCCGTAGTTTTATTGAATTACAAACAAAAAGACGTGTTCAAGCATTTAGGTAGTGGAAACGTCCCGCGCTCTCTTCATTATACATCAATCAGTCTCAGAACATTAGTAAGTAATGAAATAAAACTCAGAACATGTCAATTCCGCTGCTGCCAATGGGTACATGCACTCCAATTCTTGTACCTTTCTCACGAGGAGATTGGGGAGAGATATAGCTTCTTAGGGTTTTAAAATTGGGGCTTTCTGGGATTTTTATGATCACTGAAGCATAATCGTCAACATGTCATATTTTAGTTTTGAGGCGACATTGGGGCTGGAGGTTGAGACGGTGGCGGCTGACTGAGTGAGGGTGGTTTTTGTTTTTGAGTGAGAGGGTTGGGGAAGAAGGAGATGAGGGAGGGTGGGTGGGTGTGGCTTTTATAATATATATAATTTTTTATTTATGTATGTTTTTGTGAAAATTGTAAATTTACAATGTTACCCTTTTAAAAATTGGTTAAGATAAATCAAATTTTATTATTCTGGTTGGACTTTATGTTAGAATTTCTAAATGATATGGTACCGTGGGTAGCACAAATGAAAGATTTGGACGTAGTCCGCTATTAAATGAAATGTTTGGTATCGCTGCTGCAATTATCCCTTCTTCAATGTGCAAATTGTAATTTGTATTGCTAAATTAGTATTTTTTTTTTTTTAATGAAAGCTATAAAATTTAAAATTTAATAAAATTAATTTTTTAATTTAAAAAAATAGCGGTTCAATTTGATTTTGTGCGTTTTTTAAAATCGAAACTTAAACCAAACTATTTTGAAACGGTTTGAAGAAAAAAAACCAAGGGTCAACATAGACCCAAACCAACTATTTCAAACCAATGGGTTTGATTCAATTTGCGGTTCTACAATTTTTTGTGCAGCCCCAACTATAAGAATTTGCTGTCATCTTATTATATTCAGTTGCTTCTATCTACTCCCTCAAGCTTGCATTCTCTTCCAATTACTTGTGGCGCATAAGAGTCAAAACCAGTGGACATTTCTAAATAGAATACTCCCCAAATTTACTTTTTTAACAAGGTAAATCTTTACTTCTCTTTAAAAAAAAAAAATTGTATTTCAAATTTAACATACCAAAAAAGCTTACAAAAACTTTTATACACGCTCTACTTAAGTCGGGATATATAACGCAAATGGTCGAACTCTTCTATTGCAATTGAGTTGGTGTAAAGGTTGAATATTTAATTTTTTTGTTAAGAGTAATAATAATATCTTATACTTGAACATTTGATTGACTCTTTCTAAATAACGTAGAGGATAACCAAATATATCACTGAAACTATAATATGCATAGTTTATATCACGTTCGGGATTGAATTCACTATAATATCTGAATGACGATTGTTAACATCTCGTACTTCATACATATGAACTCTAGTTGTGCAATTTGAACCGAGGACGAGTTTTAAGATTAGCTAGTTATCGTGCAATAATTGAGCAAAAGCACGGTACGACAAAAATTGTAAGTTGTGTTGGCAATAGCGACCAATAATGCAATTTTAGCATTGTGTGTACGCAAATTGAATAATGATATCTAGTATTACTGAACATCAATTTAAGTGTTTGATTGACAAATGTCAAAAGGCTTTCAAATTCTATGTAAGTTGAACAATAAAAATCGAAGTACCACATATGAATTCATTTTTCCATAAAATTGGCAAAAACTAAGTTTCAAGTTGTTATACTTTGGAATTTGAATTTCATTTCTACTTTCGTATCAAACAGTCAAA